>PKSG01000294.1:65148-82443 GCA_002916505.1 Tolypocladium paradoxum
CGATCTACAAAGACGGCTGGGGCATGAAGACAACTGGCGCCTGTCAGCAAAAAGAACATCCAATGGCTCTGACCCAAGGATTCGGCACGAACAGGGAGCACTTCGAAGTGCCGTGGTTGGTTCAGAGAGTTCCATGTCCAAGGCAAGGATGTCGACTTGATCTTGGCCCGCGAGCCTGCGGCGGGCGCTTTCCCGATGGCCATGTGCTGGCTGCTTATTAGTAGTCTTCCGGGTCACATCCACGCATACCTTGAAAGAGAAGATATGTACGATCCTGGCACAAAACGTGAGCTCAACGATAGATTTGGGGCTACACTCTCACTCCGGCGGTAGTTGTGTATTCGGCTGCTCTAATAAAGCACCCAGTCGCGCTCCTCGTGGGGCGCGAACACCCGAGGCACGAAAATGGTAGATACCTCATGAATCCAGCAGAGGACCGGGTCGCGGTGTGCCAATTGGCTTCTTCACTTCGTCCTGGCACACTCATTCCGTGTTTGCGCCACTGCTGATGGTCCCTCTGCGCTTAGTATCAGACTTCCAGCCGCCCTTGTTCCAGCCGTTTGGCGGAGTCGGCGGACCTCGTTGGATTCTCGAGCTTTCGAGTTGCACGCCCACCTCGTGTCACCGACCTCGTGTCACCTTCAGCCATGCATGGACTCAGTCTGCGCCTCTGTTCCGCACCCTGCGGTCGACACGAGCAGGGGCCTGCAAGGTGGATGGCCGTTTTTGGCGGCGTGCAGAGGTGCTCATGGAGCCATGGAGCATCGCCATCTCGATTGGTGGCCGTGTGCAGCAAGAGCGGATAAAGACGAGTCCCGTGAAGCCTGACGGACAGCAGAGCCACGAGGTACTAGCCACAGTACCTCGGTACCCTAGCTGCCTGGTTTGCATGCCTTGCTCGTAGGTACCTATAGGTACCTGGGTACGTTAAGTAGGTACGGACGATGAACGAGGAACGGGCCCTTGTGCGAGATGCTGGAAGATGGCGGGCGGCCTACCTAATCACGGGAGAGCAACCATACACAAACCAGCCATATTGAAAACGGCCAGTTGCGGCGATGCAGCTTGGATCTGCAAGTGCTTCCTCGTTACTACGAACCTAAGGTACGAGCTCGCAGCCAGCGGCCATGCGGCAGCGAGGGGATTGCATGGCGGCGGCGAGCGAGGCACAGACGTTTGTCTGACCGTTTGACGCTGCAACGAGGCACGCCCGTACTTCGTACGTAGGTATGCACTAACGGAGGCCTCGTATGCATTCATCTTGAGGGCCAACATCCTCCTTCATCACTACTCGTAGGCAGGTGGGTAGCGGTTTGTAGTGCTTCGAGTCTGCTTGCCGGTCGAGTGCGCCATCGCGACTCGCGAGCAAACGGAACAGCAATCAGGCTTCTGTTTGTGCTCGGCAGAAGTAGCGGATTTGCGGCGAGTGCACATACCTGCTTTGGCGAGGTAGAAGTGTGCCTGTCATCTGACAGAGAAGAGCCGCATTCGTGCGTATTGCGTACGGATACCAGGGGCGAGGATTATCTGCCTCTTTACTTCGTAAATGCCCGCTTATCCGCATACCTACCTACCTGGGCTACCAGCATCGTCTGGATCCCGGCTACGAGGTGGTCCGTACAGAGTATCGTCCGGTTCGCGATGACCGGCGTCAGACCATCTCGTCACATCAGCCGGCCACGGTGACCGGCAGTCGTCTGGACCTCTGCGGACTAGCACCTCGAGATCCACTGCGGTACGGGCTGGTTCCTGGCCAGATGGCAAAGACGCGACGGGATTCGCTCAGCCTGGCCGTGTCGAGGTTGGCCGTCACCGCACTGTGACACTGCGCATATTGCGAGCCCCGGCGCAAGGCTGTGGTGATGGCGCTGTGCAGTCTGTGTCCCTCCCTCGTACGAAGCATTACTCCGTACCTTGAAACTGGGAAAAACTCGACGGCCGAGTTGAGTCGCGACAACCGTCATCGCCATCCTCGACTCTCTGCGTGCCGACGACAAACTGCAGCGATATGCACACCTGTGTTCCCTGGATGCCTGAGCCTCGCTGGCGCCGCTTCTGCCTTGGGTAGGTCTAGGTAGGTAGGTACCTACCTAGGCAGGCACCTTGGGGTACCTCGCCTTGCCCTGCCTTGCTGCCCTGCATCAGCGTCTCGACCCAACTCATCCGTCGTCCCTCAACCACCAATCCCACCCATCATCACCAACGCCAACCAACCACCACTCAGCGACAGCGACAGCGACAGCACAGCACGTACAGTGCAGTTCCACCGCAGACCAGTCAGGGGGCTTCATTCTGGGCAGTCCCTTGTTGCCGCCTGTACAGCACAGTACGAGTACGTGCTTCTCTGTAACCAGGCTGCGGCCGACAGTCCAAGCCACGTGCTGGCCCTGTCCAGTTCGCTGTCTCACAAGCTCCGGTCTAGCGCGTCATTTATCCCGTTCCCCAGGGCACTTGCCAGCCACCAGCTCTCAGGGTTGACTGAGCGAGCACCGGGCCTACCAGTTCCCGTTCCATGTTTGATGAGCCCCTCGTTTTTAACCTGCCTTGAGTTTAGGTAGCCGCCGGCCCATGCTCTCCGACAAACTCCTCACCCTACCTACCTCACCATACCGCACGTTGGGCCGCTGCCTCGTCCTGTCCCCGGCACAGTACGAGGGTTTATACCTCTTGCTCGTACTCGGTACAAAGCCCGGCCATCGCCAACGCGCGCGCTCTCACTTCTCAGCCGCATTTCGACACGGCGGTAGTCCAGATACAGCGACGTGCATGCTACATTACCTTACGAGTACGTGCCGGCAGCATCCAGCGCCCACCCTGTCGCCGTGTCCTCACGCACGCACGCACTCGGTCCAGCAATCATCAATCAGCGAGCGCTCCCTGCCCCGTCGGTCGAGAGACATCATCATCCCGAGCCCCTGCGCAATCCCTCGCCGACCTGCCGGCTTGATTCATCGAGCCACTGCACTGCACAGTGCACTCACTCTCTGTTCCTGAGGTAGGGTTGCCTGCATCCTCCCTCCCCCCAGTCGCCCTCGCCCTCCTTCGCATGCTCATTCGTCGCCCGACCTCCCCTCCTTCGCTCCGCCGGTCGCGCCTCTTTCACTCTCACCAGTCGACGAGTACTCGTACAGAGTTCACAACGAGCCCGTGGCCCCCAGTGTGCTCCCACCCCCCCTTCCAGTTCGCCGCCACCATCCCCGATTCCGACCTGTTGCGTCCCGCCTGCCCTCCATGCGAGATCCGTTCTTGGGCTGACCACTGTGGCTTGTTCTTCTGCAGCGCGTCGCCATATTCCCACCCCGTGTTCGCGACCTGCCCTCCGCCTGTTGAGACACCCTCTCGCCTTCACTGCGCAACCGGCACCGAGCCTCCTCTCTCTCGTCCTCTGCAACGCATAGACGTGTCATGGGTATGTCATGTCCTCTTCTCCGCTTCTCCGTCTTGGCCTCTGTTGCCTTTTGCTTGATGGTCCTGCTGCCTGCCTACCCGCCTGCCTGCCTCTCCCGTACCTCATTCATATACCTACCTACCTACCTTACCTACCTTGCTCTGCCGCCTCCCCTTCTCTCACACTCTGGAGGCGCCCGCAGGCTCTGTTGCCAACTTCTTGCTGCTTGTATCACTCGGCCCTCAGAACCGTCTGTCGATGGCTGCCCCTCGGCTGCTGCTCCGAGTCGACGTGATACCACCTGAAATGTAACTTGTTGCCCCATTCCTCAGCCGATACAGTCGCACTCTCGGAGCGCCTGCTTCTCGCGTCGCCATTCCCCATGCACTGCATTGTCAGAAGCCCCCTTTACCTGCATGTCTCCCACCCACATCGCTTCCAAGTGTCCTCTTCGCCGCACCCCACCACTACCGTACCTCACCTCCCGGGTACCTAGGTAGGCTTTTATTTCAACCACAGTCCCTCCCCGCCCTCTCGCATCCCCCCTCTCTCTCTCGTCTCTCCCCATCTCGCCTCATACACGTGTGTCCCGCTTGAGAGTTCATATCGTCCTGGTATCTAACGCTCGTCTCTAGCTGACTCTGGCGATACGTACCGACCTGTAAGTTGCCTCCACGCCCCCGCCTTTGTTGACGCTGGCGCCCGTTCGTTTGTCCCCTCCGCCTGGCCCTGTGTTTAAATGCAGGCGACCTGGTTCTGGCGCTGGAAAGACTGGCGACTCCGTTGCTTCCACGACCATGGAAATGGGAAGATGCGGCACCAACCACTGTTTTGTTGCCACCTAGATGGAAGGCGGTCGTCCGCACGGTTCCGGGCTGCGGCACTGCTTCGGCTCGCTGCAGGTGCGCAAGTGGAGTCCTTGATATCCGCTGCTCCGCAACCAACGCAGCTGAGATTGATTGATTCACTGGCGCGCACCGAGCTGCCAGTCTTTACCTGCCAGAACCTGTTCAGCACACGGGCAAGCTTTCCAAACGTCACCACTGCACATCACGCACAAACGACAAGCACGAAGCTGTCCATCCATCCCAAATCACGCAAAGCCACTCGTGATTCGACCTGCCGCTGACATGTCGCAGCGCGAGAGGTCTCGATCGCCTCGTCGACGATCCAGGAGCCCAGGCCGACAGTCTCGTCGGCGCTCGTTTTCCCCACGCAGCAGATCAAACAGTCGAGACGATCATCGGCGCGGTCGTGATCGTTCGCCCATGACGGGAACAGGTGCTCCCAGTGGAGGATCCAGTGCAGGTTTCAGTGGACAGGCGCCCCATCGCTCGTACGAGGAACGAGCCGCGGCTCGCGAACAGATGATGAACAACATTCGCGAAACATCACAGCAGGACCGCCGGGTCTACGTGGGCAACCTCTCTTACGATGTCAAGTGGCACCATCTCAAGGACTTCATGAGACAAGGTACAGCTCCTGCAGAACCAAGTCATTCAATGCGAGTACTAACGAGCGCTCTTATAGCCGGAGAAGTCCTCTTCGCCGACGTGCTGCTGCTCCCCAATGGAATGTCCAAGGTGCGCTTTGTCAAGTTCCTTCCTTCGCTCTCTTTCCTTGTTTCTGCCTTCCCTCTTGCCCTTCTAGCGACAACTCCTGCTGCTGGCTCCCTCCCCCCTTGGCTTCCTCGGGAACTCTTTCAACTAATGTTTTGGGCTTTGCCTACCGACCATTGCAGGGATGCGGGTAAGTGTTGGCAATCTCCCCAACGAGACATTGACAACAGCAGCTAACCATTCAAAATAAGAATTGTCGAATATGCCACGCGAGAACAAGCCCAACAGGCTGTCGCCCAGCTCAGCAACCAAAACCTCATGGGTCGTTTGGTTTACGTTCGCGAGGTTGGTATACATTGGATGGTCTCCTCATCCTGCAATGTTAACAGACCGCAGGATCGCGAAGCTGAACCTCGATTCATCGGCGCCACCGGTGGCAACCGGGGTGGTTTCGGAGGTGGCATGTCTGCCGGCTTCAACCCTGGATATGGTGCGGCGCCCGGGGGCGGCGGCCGCCAGATCTACGTGGCCAACGTGAGTCCTCTCCCGAGATTGTGCTGCGGGGACAGACACTAACTCCAAACACTAGCTGCCGTTCAACGTGGGCTGGCAAGACTTGAAAGACCTCTTCCGACAAGCTGGTGAGTCAGCCAATGCTTTTGGTGTTCGTGGAAAGCAACAACCTCTAACCTCACACAGCCCGTATCGGCGGTGTCATTCGTGCCGATGTCCACATCGGCCCTGACGGCCGACCCAAGGGCTCGGGCATTGTTGTTTTCGAAAGCCCCGACGATGCTCGCAACGCCATCCAGCAGTTCAACGGCTACGATTGGCAAGGACGAATGCTCGAGGTCCGAGAAGACCGTTTCGCGGCAGCCGGCGGCGGCATGGGTTTCCCTGGCCGCGGCGGCTACGGTGGTGGCATGCGCGGAGGCTTTGGCGGCGGCTTCGGTCGTGGCGGATTCGGCGGTGGCCGTGGCGGATTCGGTTTTGGCGGCCGTGGAGGCTTCGCTGGCGGCGCTGGTGGCGGTGCTCCTGCTACTGCTGGCTTTGATGCCCAGCCCGCAGCTCCTGTTCCACCGAACCCATTCACCGACAACGCTACTTCTGGCACCGACAGGAGCGAGACGATCTACGTCCGAAATGTGAGTGCAATGAGGCTTTCTTCTTTGGCAAACACCATGATCTAATTACATCGCTAGCTTCCATGGTCCACCAGCAACGATGACCTGATCGAATTGTTCACGACTATTGGCAAGGTTGAGCAAGCCGAAATACAATATGAGCCCAGCGGTCGGTCTCGAGGCTCCGGCGTTGTTCGCTTTGACAGTCCCGAGACTGCCGAGACCGCGATCGCCAAGTTCCAGGGGTACCAGTATGGAGGTCGCCCTCTCAACCTCAGCTTCGTCAAGTACCTGAACCAAGGCGGGGCTGACAACATGGAGACGGACGGTCTTGGGGGCTTGACCCAGGACCAAATCATGTGAGGAGATTCTGCGTGGTTGGGGCAGCCATTGGGCTACGTCTCATGGAACGCGATGCCCACACATGGTGAGCCCCTGTGCTGTTGGCACCACATCCGTCGAGTCCTCGCCATGGCCGCAGCATTTCGTCGCCTCCCTTCAGCATTTTCTTTTTTCTGTTCCGCATCTCGGAGAAAAATATTGGTGGAAAGCTTTCAAAATCCCGGCACGAAGAGGGTCGCGAATCCGAAATCGCAACCGACCTACTTCTTCTAGCTTCGGCGGAGGCGCTGTAATACAGGTAGGTAGATGGATGGGGGATGGTGGTCATGCGTTGCCGTCGAAAAAAAAGCAAGCTTTGTCTTGACGTCGTTATCGAAAACACACGAGAACCGCGATGAGGAATGCGGGCCGTCCTATTTTGGACGGCGTCGAGGGCTGTTGTGGTCTCGGACAAGTTAGGAGAGGACAGATGACAAGGTTCTACCTAGAATGTATGAGGATTAAGCATAAGATGGTATCTGGTTGCCGGGAGGCTCAGGGCTCAGGTGCGGATGACAAGCGTAGGACGATGGAGCCGGGGGGCAGAGTCGATTATGGCGGGTGGCGATGTTTCACCGGTAGGAAGCCTTGCCCAGTTCGACGACGATGTCGTGCCCATTGGCGATGGCAAAGGATGAGGACTCGTCTGGCGACCGCGGCGAAGACGACTCGCCTGCCCTCAGGCCCCGACGCGAGAGGAACTGTTCACGGGTACGGGGAGCCGAGGTTCGCCTGCCGGGTCTGTCCGCACTTCCGCCAGGACACGACCGCGACCTGTTTTGGAGATGGGATCTGGGAGCATGGCGACCGACAGTAGAGAGTGGCCCGGTGGCCGCACGCCAATGTAAGCGGCCTCGGACGTGTCTTTGCCTTCGCGACAGGAAAAGCAGGCTACCAACGCCGACCAAGGGGTGCTCAGGGGGGAGGTAAGTGTACTCCCGAGCTGTAGTGAGTGACGGGGCGCGTACATCTCGCAACCCCCATGAGTGAACTGCAAACGTACATGCATGATGCGGCTAATCCAATTGGTATTGTGCTGGCTCAAGTCGCACAGTTACCAACAAGACGACACTACCTCAGAACAGCCCACGCGTCCTAGACACCGAGCGAAGTCTTCTAAACACACCATATTTTATTTGGCACGAGCATGTCGAGAGAGGAGCACACTGGGTGCTTTTGGTAGCTTCTTGATACAGCAGCAAGGCCCATCTTTTCGCACAAGGTAAGGTACAACATGGCTGTGATTCAAAGACACGAGGCGCGGTGCTTCATGACATCATCCTGCGATGCTCGAGACTAGAGTTATATAGCCAGGCAGAAAACGGGCCAGCGGTGTGCCCAGAGGAGGAATACGTACGCCATCAACAAGTGGTCGGATGGCAAGAAACGCACAGGTCAGACATGAGACAGCTCGGTGGCACACACTGCATGTCGTTTGACAAGGAAGTGCCTCGCCTCGAGCGAAGCCATCAAAAACCTTCCACTGCGATATGAGCAGCCAAGGGCACGCAGCGAATGCTATGGCGTCGGGTTGCTTTTTCGATTACCTTTGCACCCGTCCACGCCGCTGCCAAGACCACACTTGATGTTTGGCCAAGCCAGACTTGGGATGACACCCAAGCAGCTAGACACCGAGGCAAAGCACAAGCCAGGTCGGCAGACGTTTCTGCATCCTCGTCGACTTAGTGCCCAGCTGTGCCCCACGACATCTTGCTCATCCGCTGCTGGTCTGTCTTGGCTTTCAAAGGGTGTTGAATGTCGGCTTCACTTGTTGCCACAATACCACAATACTACGTATGGGTGATTGTTACTTCACTTGTCTTCCCTGCCTGGATCGAAATAGCCTGTGAGGCCAGTCTTGAGTGGTTGGTGGCTTGCCGCCGTCCGTGCCGGTTCAAGAGTCCGGCTTGGCTGAGCACCGCGGACTCCTAAAGACTGAATAGTATCTTGGTGTCGTGGACTGTCATCATCGACAAGGGCGCTTGATCCTCTGGCGCTGTGGAGGAGTATTGACTATATACTGTCTCGAGGAGGCCCTTCAACTAGTATAGGGGCTTGATGATATTAACCCTCATCCAGGCCACTATTTGTACACGGATGGGTCGCTTCCCGAGGCCGCTTTTGCCAGTCATGACGATCTCGTTCCATATTATAGGCCTTGCAGTTCTTGCAAGTGCCATTCCGATGCCGCTGCCTCCAAGCACAGGGCGCACTGTCCCATTCACATTCACGTCGACTTATAGCATGGTGGAGGCCAAACGCGGTCGTGGATTCGAACAAAGTTCAACGGTGGGCTGGATGGTGCCACCGGCCTATCCAACTACGACATCAACTCGTACGAGAACGTCATATGCTACAACATCACGCTCGAAGGATGGATGGTTCCCGTGGAGAGTCTCCGGCCAAGACAGCCACTCAAATCCAAAAGGGGGGGGGGGCCCGGTTGGCAAGGCTGGACTGCCATGGTAAGTTGAACCCGAACGCCCCCTGCATGTCGCATCAGTGAAGGGGTTGCTAATTCATATCTGCTCTCGCCACACCGAATTGCATTCCCGAACCCGGAGGGCGCAGAGGGCGAACGCAGGAACAGTGTTGGCTGTGACAGAGGACCCTCTCTCACCGCTCACCGGTGTTGTCGCGAATGGAAAAGAAAGACACGGACGATGGCGTCCATGTGAAGCAGATGGAACAAAACCCGTCCTCGTTCTTCACTGATGTGCACTCGAGCCTGGCGATTCCCGGTGCTATCAGGGGTCAGTTTGGCCACCAGCAGTGTTAATGGCGCATGCCCCTTGTCGTCTTGTGCGGTAATAGACATACACCGAGTACAGCAAAGATTGAGGCGGTCGTAATGCAGTTGGTAGCTAGTATTGAATCTCGATCCTGCGTGGTACCACACCTATCGGAAGCCTCATCTATCCAAGGCAACGACGCAACGCATAATAGCAGCTACTTTATTCCCGAAGTAGAGCTCTTAAAAGGGAGTCTAGGCCGTGCCCGTAGAAGTCGTGTCAAATTCGTTTCTTCCAAGAGTCTGGCCCTCATGTGAAGTTATCGCTGAGATGTTTGAAGCATGACATGACCAAAGTCAATCCCGCCAGCCCGAGACTGGTAGTGGCCCCGCCGCTGATGGACAAGACAGAAGAGTCGATTTCATCCGGTCGCTTCACGAGGCAGCCTTCTTCTTCTTGGCCTTGGCCTTCTTCTTGCTCCGATCCCTCGGCTTGAGCGCCGTCATTCCTGCTTTGCAAACATCGGCGTAGCGAGTGTAGAAGCCCTCGAGGTCATGAGGCTGCACGATAGTGGACAGCTTGACCTTTTCAGCCCTCTCCCTCTTGGACTTGCCATTGGATGCCCGGACGATGACGGGCATAGGCTTGCCTGGGTTGAGATCAGGGAAGGGGTTGTCTGCCGCAGGAGGCGTGCAGTCCTGGGCATAGGTAACTACAGGGTCGCGTGGTCAGCGAAGTGTCCACGAGACACTCTCGTGGATACGTCCCCCACCGGGGGGGAAGGGGGCGGGGGGGTCAATGGAGGTGGAGGTGATGGCTTGGAAGAGGAGAAGAGGCGAGGACAAACCAGAACACCGGATGTGACGTACGGCGCTTCTGGGTCAAGTAGATGGCCCCGTGATCGCTGCCTTTGCGGCGGTTGAAGAGCTCACCGAGCCTGTCGAAGAACTGGCGCGGGCAGGTTAGCGAGCGACAGAGCAACTCTCACGGCAGGTATGCCCCGGGACTAACCTCATCTTGGCTGAGGTGTTGCGAGTCCATCACAGGCTCGTCAGCTGGATGGGCGAGAAGAGTTGTCGGAGCTGCACGTTGCGACGAGGTTGAGCGACCAGCAGGGGGCGGTGATGGGAGGTGAGGCGACCACCGCAAGCTGGACATGAAGTTCAGCGATGCCCCGCTGGAGTCGCTGCTGAAAACCCAGCCTGGGGAAGCGTGCAACGCCAACAGATGCGAGCCCGCCCCACCTGCACTACGTTGGTACGGAGTACCTGAGGCACGAAGTACGAAGTACGGATGCCGAAGGTACCTACTACCTACCTAGGTAATAAGGCTGATATATTCGGGATGGTGGCATCGGATGGAATCGAGTCTTTCCTCCCCGTCGTCCTCTTGACGGCTTCACCCAGCTCCTCTACTGCTCTGCGCCAAACTTGTGCCGCACCCTCACACGTGCCGAGACAAACAAGCTGTTCAAGGTTGTTCGTTCCACCCGCGGCAGAAAATCTTCTTGCCAGCTCGCCACAAATCAAAAATTTTCAACCGAGCCCTCGTGGCCTGTCAGCGCCAGAGCTAACCTTCACCGCCATGGCGCCCACGTCTGTTCCAGAGCTTCAGCAGAAGCTCTTCAAGCGCATGGGCATTGATGCTCCCGATCCGAACCAAGGACGCAAACCACGCAATGGCAGGAGAACCTCGCTGCCGCTTTCGCGCAAGGATGAGCGGAAAGCTCAGAGGGCGCAACGCAAGGCTCACAGATATTCGAGGCAGCCGCCGCCTGTACAAGCCGGCCCACCCCAGGGCCATCGCAGCATAGCCCAACGTCAGACGACGCAGCCCCAAGCGCCAACGAGACGGCCTGTTCCGGCAGCCAGTGACCACCGCGACGAGGATGACGAAGTGAATCTTTATGACCACGAAAGCGCCCAAGAGGAGTCACCGTTGCCTTCAAGCAAGGCAACGTTGGGAGGTGGTGTATCGAGGGTAGCCCGGGAGAGGCTGGCCCAGGACGACGCCGAGATCGAGGAGCTTGAGAGGAAACTCGGTATCAAGAAAGGGCGAAAGTCCCTGCCGCAGGCCTTCAAGGATGATGGGCTGGATGACCTCCTCGGTGATCAGGGCGGAGATGTTTCAGACAGCGACGACGACGCCAAGAAACGAAAGCGTGACTACGATGATTGGTTGTCTTCAAAGAGGAGGAAGACGGCGTCAACATCCCGCCGTGATGCGGTGGACCAAGCCGAAGACGACGAAACCGATGCCGACGGTGATGACTTGCTCGGCAATTTGGAGGGGGACGATGGGGGCGACGCCGAAGATGATGTCACGGACATGGAGAGCGGGGGAAGCGCTGAAGAAGGCCAAGGGGACATCGACGACGAGTCCTTCGGAGGCTTCGACTCGGAAGTCGAGGATACGGTTCCTGCTCTGTCGCGGCAACGGGAAAACCCCTACGTTGCTCCCACAATAGGCACGTCGGTCGCCAAATACGTCCCCCCGTCTCTCAGAAAGGCTTCAGGTTCCGAAGATGAAACCAGAATTCGCTTGCGGAAGCAAATACAGGGCCAAATCAATCGTCTCACCGACACCAACATTCTGTCTATTGTGGAATCAATCGACGACATCTACCAGACGAATGCCCGTGGCGACGTCACCGAAATCTTGACCGATGCAATCATGGCGCAAATATGCAAGCCGGAGAGCCTCCCGGACCAGTTCTTCGTCCTCACGGGCGGCTTTGCCGCTGCCATCTACAAGACCACCGGCTCCAGCTTCGGGTCCCATCTTGTCCGCCGGGTGGTCAAGGATTTTGGCTGTGAGTATGAGAAGGCAGGCAAAGAGATGAGCAACCAGTCGGCCATACGGAAAGAAGCCTCCAACATCATCACTTTCCTCACCCAGCTCTTCGTATTCGAAGTCGTGAGCTGCAAGATCGTCTTCGACTACATGGAGAGGCTGCTTGAAGACCTTTCGGAGCTCAACGTCGAGCTATTGCTGCGGGTATGTCGCATGGCTGGCAGACTGCTCCGGAGGGACGATCCGCACGCGCTGAAGCATGTTTCCGGAGTCTTAAGCAGTGCGGTATCTAAAGTTGGATATGCCAATGTATCCGCTCGAACAAAGTTTATAATTGAGACGATCAACGACCTCAAGAACAGCAAGCCGAAGGCCAAAGGCATGGACTCGGCCGTTGTTTCAGAGCACGTCCTCCGCATGAAGAAGCGGCTCGGCGAGCTCAAGTCGCAGTCGCGCCGGCTCGACGGCGTCGCACCAATGGGCATGGGTCTGGAAGACGTTGAAGGCGCCGAGACTCATGGGAAGTGGTGGCTTGTGGGAGCGAGCGTGCCTGCCTATCGCGAAGCGTCAGAGAGAGCCAAGGACCTGGCCAGGAGAAGGGATGGCGACCAGGAGGACGCAACAGACCAAGAGGACATGGACTGTGTCCTGCCAGACTACCCCAAGAAGGCTCGGGCGCAAGGTTTCAGCACGACAGCCCAGGTAGCCATCTTCACGGCGCTCATGTCAGCCAACGACTACGAGCACGGGTACCGGCAATACGCGAACCTCAAGCTGACAAAGGATGAGCGGCTTGAGATTGCGCGCGTGCTTGTGCAATGCGTGGGAAGCGAGGCACAGTACAACGAGTATTATGCCTTGGTGGGGAGGCAAGCGTGCGCGAACAGCAGACTGAGGTTTGCTCTCCAGGACCGCCTCTGGAAGATGTTCCGCGAGCTCGGGGAGTCGCTCTTTGGCAAGGAAGCAGAGGACGAGGAGACGGCGGATGGCGAGAGGATGAAAGACGAGCGGCGGGCAAGCAACGTCGCGCGCTTCTACGCGTCCTTGGTGGCCGATGGGGCGCTGAGTATCAACATCTTCAAGCCACTGGAGCTGCCCGAGGTGAACAGTTGGACGTCACTGTTCGTGGAGGGGTTCATGGTCTGTCTGCTGCAGAAGTGCAAGGGCAAGGGATTAGAGGAGGACGCCAATGTGGAAAGGGTGTTTGGCCCCGCGAGAGAGCTGCCATCCCTCGCGGCAGGCACGCACTGGTTCTTGAGGAAGAAGCTCCGCAAGCCCAAGCTGGTCGGGGCCAAGGAGGCCAGGAGATTGCGTCGGGTGAGGGAGAAGGCCCAGGCCGCAGTCCAGGCTGTGGCAATGGATGGGTAATGGGCTGGCCACGACACGCCGAGCGTGTGGGCAAGAGGAGGGCAAGGTAGACGTGCACGACACGGGTCACTGGATCGATGTCGCTGCGGCAGAGAGACAATGGACAGTTGGATAAGGTACGGACCTTGGCCGTCGTGAGGCATGTAGGTATCTGTCAGAAAAAGCTACCTACAGGGAAGGAAGGATACCATAATGCACACTAATTCAGTGTGCACACTAGGTACTTTGTCTAGCGCAGTGGTTAATCCGACAGTATCTGAGGGTGTAGATTATCACCTACTTTAGGCACGGTCCTGGCTACGGTACCTAGGTATCCAAGGCTGAGCCTCGACGGCATCGCCGGCATCGCCGTTGACGTTGTTCACCGTATGTACCAAGCATCTGGCGATGGACTAGCGATGGCGGCTTGGTCCGGGTCGTCGGTATTGTGCTGGGTGAGTGGGCGGCTACGGTCGCCTCAAGGCGGAATCCTACGGGCAAGCCTGAGGGTCCTGAGGCATTAAACCGTGCCGCAGCCGAAGCGTGGCCAGTGAGTGGTCCTGCGCAGCAGAGCCGATGCTGGAGGGTACGTACCTCAAGAAAATTGGGATGGAGCGCAGCAGGCCCATTCCGGAGGCTCCCTACACTGCTAACTGGAGCTCTCCGAAGGTGCATGCCCGCCTGAAACCATCTCAACCATCTTCTCTCCTCTCCTTCCCCCAGTGCCCGCCACACAACCCCGTCTGGGACCCATTGGCTACTGGAACCCCCATCTCAAGGCACTTCATGATGCTCGCCAGCCATTTAATACCCCGGAGCGTCGCTCGGCCGACCGCCTGGAAACAGTCATCGTGAGTCCGCCGCCACAGGAGCCAGCGCCAGCCCCTTCGCGACAACGCGGGAGGCAAATAGCTCGCGCCCGCTAACCCGCCTCCCTTGCACAGCTTGCCTTCAGTTGTCGCCTCGTCGACCTTGTCACGATGGAGTCGAGCCTTCGCTTCCGCCTCTGGTTCGTCCCCCGTCCGCCCCCGGGCTGCTGGCACCGATGCCGACCTCTGCGTACTGACACAGCCGCAGAGGAGAAGGACCTGGTCATCATCGGAGGTGGTGTTGCCGGCTACGTTGCCGCCATCAAGGCAGGCCAGGAGGGCATGAAGGTGGGTTGGCTACATCCAAAGGGCCTCGTCCTGGGGCAGACGAATGGCTAACCTCTGCAATTCCCGCGCAGGTTACCTGCATCGAGAAGCGCGGCACCCTCGGCGGTACCTGCCTCAACGTCGGCTGCATCCCCTCCAAATCGCTCCTCAACAACTCCCACCTGTACCACCAGATCCTCCACGATACCAAGAACCGCGGCATCGAGGTCGGCGATGTCAAGCTCAACCTCGCCAACTTCATGAAGGCCAAGGACACGGCTGTCAACGGCCTGACCAAGGGCGTCGAGTTCCTCCTCAGGAAGAACGGCGTCGAGTACATCAAGGGCGAGGCCTCCTTCGTCAGCGAGAACGACATCAAGGTTGCCCTCAACGATGGCGGAGAGACCACGGTCCGTGGCAAGAACATCCTCATTGCCACCGGCTCCGAGGCTACCCCCTTCCCTGGCCTCGAGGTCGACGAGAAGCGCGTCATCACCAGCACCGGCGCCATTGCGCTCGACAAGATCCCCGAGACCATGGTCGTCATCGGCGGTGGCATCATCGGTCTCGAGATGGCCTCGGTGTGGTCGCGTCTAGGAACCAAGGTCACCGTCGTCGAGTTCCTCGGCCAGATTGGCGGCCCCGGAATGGATGCCGAGATTGCCAAGGCCACCCAGAAGCTGCTGAAGAAGCAGGGCATGGAGTTCAGGCTCAACACCAAGGTCGTCAGCGGCGACAAGAGGGGCGACAAGGTCAAGCTGGACGTGGACGCTGCCAAGGGTGGCAAGCCCGAGACTGTGAGTAGTGACACCTAGCCCGCTGCCCTCCCTCACCGCTTTGGAGCGCGCCCTGACTCGAGAGGCACATGTAGCTCGATGCTGAGGTCGTACTCGTTGCCATCGGTCGGCGACCATATACCCAGGGCCTCGGCCTCGAGAACATCGGTATGGAGCTGGACGAGCGCGGCCGCGTCATCATCGACTCCGAGTACCGAACCAAGCTCCCCCATATACGCTGCGTCGGCGACGTTACCTTTGGCCCCATGCTTGCCCACAAGGCCGAGGAAGAGGCCGTGGCCGTTGTCGAGTATATCAAGAAGGGCTTCGGCCACGTCAACTACGGCTGCATCCCGTCCGTCATGTACACCTACCCCGAGGTCGCGTGGGTCGGCCAGAGCGAGCAGGATCTCAAGAACCAGAAGATTCCCTACCGGGTCGGCACCTTTCCCTTCAGCGCCAACTCGCGTGCCAAGACCAACCTGGAAACGGACGGCATGGTCAAGATGCTGGCGGACCCGGAGACGGACCGCCTGCTGGGCGTCCACATCATCGGGCCCAATGCCGGCGAGATGATTGCCGAGGGTACGCTGGCGCTGGAGTATGGCGCCTCTACCGAGGACATTGCGCGGACGTGCCACGCTCACCCGACGCTGGCGGAGGCGTTCAAGGAGGCTGCCATGGCCACCAGCTCCAAGGCTATCCACTTCTAAGCGGCATGCGCATCTGCCCACGCGCGGGGCAGGCGCTTTTGTCTGTACCCCATGTTGCAGTAAATAGACTCTGGCATGCGATGATGTGTGGCTCAAACCCCGTTGTCGACTTGCTCCAACCAAAGAACACGCGGGTGATGGAAGAACCAGGATGGATTAGCCTGAAGTCTCTTGCCAGAATTGTTCTTGGGGCTCACTCGTGGTGGCTGTGTATAAATAGTAATACTGCTTCTAGCATGTGGGAATGGCAAGGTCACATAACGTTCTTGATCCGGCGTTCTGAGAGAGTGATTTCTGTCTTGAAATCGTGCCTCTCAATGCAGCACCGCCCGACTGAAGATGAATCGAGTAGGCGAGAGGCACCCATGGCGTTAATAATATCAAGCGCCGTGGAGAATGGCGCGAACCAGAGGCATGGCAGAGCGATGAACTGATGGATGAATGAGGGGAAGCCGACCCAAGGTACGAAGTACTCGACAGCAACCACCTAGGTAATAAACCCTCGGCTGAGCGAACGAACTGTCTGTCGACAACGCGGTTGAATGGTGGCGTGTTGGGCGAATCGAATGGTGGACAATCACCTCGAGTTTGGTGGTGCCGCGGTGGTGCCATGATATCGTCAACAATCTGCAAGGAGTGGAGCTGCTACGGTTGTGGTCACCTGTTTCAGCGGCCCCTGCGCCGTGGCGGATGGCGCGGACGACTCTCGGGAGTGGCAACGAGGCCGATGCAGTTCCATTGATTCATTGCCGTTTGCGAACACCAATGCCATCTTGGCCATCTCCACCGCTTGCGTAGTCGGTCAAGGTCCTCGGGGTCTTGGGTCGGTCCCTTGCCTCACCTTGTTTGCAGTCGGCTTTCGTTGCGATGCGGTGACACCTGCACCCTGCACACCTCTCGTACGAGCACCGAGCACGGACTACGAAGTAATTACGCGCCTACTTCGTACGAAGTCCACGGATACGCAAGGAGCGTACTTTGCCTTCATATACACGCTGTCACAGCGCCTCGAGAAGTCGCACCGAGCGCGCAACCGGTTCTTCGCGCAGTCTAGGCCACGACACAGGCAGCCTCCAGGCAGGCCAGGAGAGCCGCCCATCATGGCTTCTTCAACCGTGGGCAACCCACCGCGAACATACCCTTTCATGTCCCGCGGCGAGATCGAGGCGCTGATAGCCGACGGCCGCAACATCGTCATCCTCAACCAACATGTGCTCAGGGTCGACCCGTGGCTCCCTTACCACCCCGGCGGTGACAAGGCCATCCTGCACATGGTGGGAAGGGATGCCACGGCCGAGATCGAAGCGTAGGTGAATCCTCTCAACCCAACCCAACCCCCTCCCCCC
>PKSG01000034.1:0-12029 GCA_002916505.1 Tolypocladium paradoxum
TACCTATGGTACCTTGCCAGCCTATACTCCCAACCACGCTTCTTACAGAGGTGCGCGGGGCGCTCGAGGTCGGGAGCACCGTGACTGTCGACGGCTCATACCGCCTGCTCGCGTTGCTGCGGCTGCAACCGTGCTAGGTCGCTAGCGAATTACAGGGCTGGGTTAAGCGGTGTGTCATGTAGCACGGTATTTAACTACTTCGTATGCTAGTATGCATTTGAAGGATCTCTTAAGCACGTTTTTTAAACAGGGGGCCCTTGTCCTAGCAACAGTCTAGTCCATGCTTCCATCGGCTTTAAACCTTGATCCATCGGGCCATCCAAGTCTGAGTGACCTGCTTAGCTTCGTCCACCAGTCCGAGATCCAGCAACATCTGCACGGTTCCCCGCGCAGCGCTCTCCAGCGCGCTAAAGACCCATGAGTGAGTGTAGCTGGTGTGCTCGCCGATGAATACGGTATTAAACTCTGTGCGGAAGAACGCAGGTAGGTAAAGCTGCTGCTGAGGGACGATGGGCACACTCCAGGACCCAGCGTGATGCTCATCATGCTCCCAGCAGTGACGGTCCCAGTTCCCCGTCCAGTTCTCCTCGGCCACGGCACCGTGGATGTCAACCATGGCCTTTTGGACGTAGGCGATATGCTCCTCATCCGACATAGCACAGGCAACGCGAGCATCGTAGGATGAGATGTAGGAGGCCATTATCACGCCTGGGCCGGTGCTATTAATATCCCAGGGGGGATAGCAGATCTGGCCAATAAGGGGCATGTTAACGCGGCCACAGCCGCTGTAGATAGGATACTCGAGGTGTTCCCAGAAGCGAGTCTTGTATTGGATGGCAACCTTGACAGCGCCGTCGAAAACCTGCCGGTCGATGGCGCGGCGCATCAGGCTTGAGTACGGCGGTAACTCCCAGAAACGAAGAAGGTTAAAGGGGACGCTGTTGAAGACATAGTCAAACTGCTCTGTTCTTGGTTGTACCTTGCGGGGATCGCTGCCGACTGGGCGGTAGGAGAGAGTCAGGGTGTCATTGCACTCGTTGTGCTTGACACTATAGACCTTAGAGTTGAATAGAATACGATCCTTGACGAGATTCTCAAAGGCGGCGGGCATGCGGCTCAGACCCCCGTCGATGGTGCGCCACTCATTTGCCATGAAGTAAACGGTCTCGAACTCCCACATAGGCCAGACGATGGCCGTAGAAGTAACCTCGTCCGTGACGTTAATGTCCGTCTTCATGACGTAACGGAGGTACTCGACCTCGGAGAAGTCAAGGAGGCCTTCCTGCACTGCCTGCTTATGCGCCTGGAAGACGTTGGTGGCGTAGAACTTAACCCTCTCAGGCGTCAGTCCCTTGAAGTCCTCCAGTGCCTTCTCGGCTTCGGCTACTGCCGTGGCATTCGAATAAGCAACCTTGTCGGCATATAGAGGATTTTTAGCAAGCTCGGTGCGCCCGGGGAAAGTACCGTCGGGACGACGCTTGGTGGTGGTCAGGGGGGTATTGTCGCTTCTCTGGATCCAGGGGATAAACTTGATTTGCAGAGCATCATTGCCAACGTTGAGCTCGTTGAGCGCATCGGCGAGCTGGTACACCATACGCTGGTCCATGATGGGGAAGGTCTCATTGGTGTCGGGATCGGTGATGGAGTGCGGGAAGCGCATGGGACCGAGCTCGTGGTATTGGTGATCAGCAGGGCCAGTGCCATTAAGGTAGGTCGTCATCATACGTCCGCCGAGTCGATTGGAAGACTCGATAATCTTCCAATTGTGGATTCCCACGGAGTCGAGCATCAACTATTCACAAGTAAGAAACGCCACCGACCTATTGTGTCTGCAGGTTAGAGAGGAAAGTGCATTAGGTGAACTTACAGACGTCGCGAGGCCGGCAATACCTGCCCCCAGGATACCAAATGTCTTGTTCTTGCTCGCCGCGACGAAGATGTCATTGGGCTGCTTTTGCTCTAGGTACGCGACGCCGTCGAACCAGGGACCCATGGGATCGGCAACGTCTGCAAAGGTGGCTCGACGGTTGAGCTTGCGCTCCTTGATATGGACTTTGTCGGACCTGCCAACAAGCCCTCCCTCGACGAAAGCGTGCAGGCATCCAGAGCTGATGTCGGACGGCGTCAGCCAGACAAACTTGGTCGGGCGCTGTTTCTCCCACTCCACGTGGCGTTTTGCGAACGGATGGCTGCCGATGTGTGTGCGTCCGACCTCGTGGTGTGCTTCAGCCTCCGAGGCAACGTCGCACGAGCCGTACACGATGGCCAGCTCGCCGTTGAGGGCGCCGTTGTATTCTACGTGAATATTGCTGAGGCCGCCCTGTTCGACCTCGAAAGGCCCTTGAAATACGATAGATTGGCGAGAGACTGGCTCGGCAGCACACAGCCGGCATAGGGCTGCCGCTGCGGCGATGAAAGCGGCTATATGTGAAGGCATCGTGAGGTTAGGACTTTTTTATGTCACCAGGCGGCCTCAGGTTAGAGTGTATAAGGCTTTTTTCTAAAGTACCGGCTTCGACAGACGAGCAAAGCATTGCTTCTTTATACTCATCGTAACCATGTAAGTTGGCACGCCACGTCTATCGAGGCCGGCCTGGGAGACGCAGCGTTACAACAACACCTGGTTGTCTTCTAACGCAACGCCTTATTCCGGCGAGTCATGTCTGTTGGCTTAATTGTCTTTAGAATTCAAAACATGCGACTTGCCAAGTGTTTGTGTCATCCACAGATAAGCATGAAATGTGGCCAACTCCTGGGGAAGCCTACAATAGCAGATATGGACATGTAGACACCAACCTTGGTTCTGGGGCCGAGCTTCGTGTCCGATCCCGGAGTGGGTCGCGGTCTTTCACCGATCATTCTTAACTTGGGCCTGGGTTTATCCTCAAAACCTATCTTATGATCTATCTAGAGCTTGCCAAGACAACACTGAAGTAAAGAAAACCGCGCCGCGAATAGTAATTGTTGCCAAGTAGGACTGTTAAAAGCCTAGCTGCGGTCACATATTGGCGCTATCTGAGAAGGTCATGGCCGATATGAAGAGCAGGCACGACTATCTACGACTTAGACCTGGCCGATGCTGATATGCCGAATTAGGTAGGTGCGAACCGTTTTAAGCTTTTAAGCTTATCGGATAAATTGACTAGAGTCATGGTCGGCACTAAGGGGCTAGTCTACCTCTGGGTATCGGCACTGAACCCTCACATTAGATTAGATAGCTCAGATCCTAGCCTGTTCTATACCTTCAAGTACTTCTTTCCATCCATTTGGCGGGCATTTTACACAGACTACTCGGTAGCCTAGAATCAGGTTCCGGTTGAGTAGTATGACTGTGTGTTTATCCCCCTTGAGCTGCCGTTAGTCTTGGGTCCCCAGAGTACCGCGTTACTAACAGGTGGAGCTCGAAGGACGGAGCAAGAACACACAGGTTCCTGCAACATTCATCGGGTACGTTGGCTTGAGTGACATTGCGCTAGAGTCTGGCGAGATCTACGATTGCCATCACGGAATTGTGGCGCTCGCAATGAACGGCGTCAGCGTCAGGGATGAGGTCTCCTGCATTCTACTTCTACGTGGGTAGCCACAATGTCAAAGAGCTAGCAGGACTTCGTGGCTGCGACGGCCGCACTGGTCGCAGAGGTGCTAGTGTATCCGTAACCACAGACATATAAATTGCCCAGTAACTAAACGAGACGGGAACAGCAGGCCCTATAAGATAGAGAGAACAAAGAGCACTGATAGATATACGCGTGACCCAGTAGGCGCATCCAGCAGACAAAGGGCGGCTTGCTTAAAAGTTAAGGGCTCGTAATGCTAGGTTCCCGACAACATCGGCTTCTGGCAGTGGCGTGACAATCCCCAGTGTCGGCTGCTCTGGATCAAGGGCTAGGTAATGCTAGTCTACGGCATCATTGACAGCATGCGGCGTGAGCTAAATTGCTTATGGGCAGGTTGCCGCTTTGCGACGGTTCGTGGGGGCGATAAGGATGTGCCTTCGTCCTCACAAACCGTACCCTCCCGAAAAACTTCGTCAAGCGGCTCCCCGCAGCGCCCAGACTTTAGCGCTGTCTGGATTTTTTCAGTTAATAAAGTAGGGGCTCTTGTTATCTCACGTTGCTCTGATTGTAGCGATACGGCGAGGCAGATAAGCAAAAAGCCACCACTTTTATCTACATAGTTCCGGGCTCAGCTGCCTTGGATGTGGCGACAGCATTTCCATGGTGCCAAAGATTAGTGCAGGGCGGGCTCCTTTTCCCAATTCGTGCAGTACTCACCTTTGAATCGGATCCCGCCTATCGGCATACACATGCAGCTCTGACTCGTACCCTAGTCGACATTGCGTCAGTGATATAGTACCTACTGACTGATTGGGCAATGATAGTGCAGTTGGTTGATGCATCTGCATTCATGTCCTCGTGCCAACTGCTATGGGCGCAAGCCTGGGGATTGCAGTTCCGCCGTGTTATGGCCTGGAGACCCGACAGCGGGCATTTGCCTGGGCAGAAGAGACGAAAGTGACAAAAGTCTCTGGACGACTTGTGTGTCTCAACTCCAACGGCCTCCGGCATAGAGCCCGCCCTGCATATCGCCCTGATAGCAGCTTCGTGAATCGTGATATAAGCATGCAAGCAACATGGCTCAAGTGATTTACTTGGATTCGGTTGGAATCTCACTCTGTCACGACATGGCATCATTTAGTCGCCTCATTCTGTTCTGGGACTGATTCAATTGCTCGGTCGCTGACCCCTACTTTTCTGCAGTGACAACGCATCGTCATTTAGAAATGATTCGTTCCCATGCGCACACGCCAACGCTCACAGGACTCGCTCCAAAGCCGAAGCTGCCGAACTCTTTGCCGCCTGGCAGACCTCCACGACTCACCGGCGAGCATATCAGCTCGCAGCCGATGACGAACATGTTGGGCGGCAATCAATTTCTCGGGGCAAAGATGGGGCGGGCTGGTCAAGGGATCTTGATCTTGGGCCTCCGGGGTGTAAGCCCAATTGAAGATCGGAGACAGGCGAAAAAGATAATCGGTGGGCTCTGCATGGAATCCCCCCGGCGAATGCTTACACCTCCGCGTCTGTGTCCTGTATTGCAGCGTACGGACATGACTGGATATATGAGAATGCCGGCCTACATGCGCTAGACCCCGTTTCCACTACCACACATGCTAGGAAGGGTTGAGATAGAGAGCGCAAGGTTGCCACCGCCCAAGAAGCGTCCAATGGTCATGCGGTGCTGGTCGATGGGTAACGAAGAGTCGGTCAGAGCGGCCATGGTGACCTGCTCGAGGTCGTAGATAGGCGTTGGGAAGCGGGTCATCAGGCCTTTGGAGTAGTTCAAGGAGATGACCAGGACCGAGTTCCGGAGGCATAATACTTCCTCACCCGCATTTAATCAACATCTTAACCGTTCTCGTGCATTTGCAATGCTCCTAGGGATGGGGTATCACCGGCATGCGTAGTTATATGGCTTTTGTGGCCTGATACGGACAAGGCAGTACTTTGGAGAGAACCGAAGATGACTGAGGGTTTACGCGGGCGAGGATCGTTATGCGGCACACGACCTGACATAGAGCAGTGAACCAGCAACATATAGCTTGTAGGGTCAAGAGTGCATGGGGTACGACGATTCGTTACATAGATCGTGGCACCTACCCCATCTCTCATGGCTTGGATACGAATAAGCTTCGATCTGGCGGACCTTATGACCTCGATAGAGATGGCATCGCACCAAAGGGGGGTCTTGCGACTCATGCGTCGTGCGGGCAACAGTCTGTACGGCCGAATTCTCTGGCTCAGAACAGCGATGTAAGGTATAATAAAACAATGACTCGACGAACCCCACTACTGCCTCTAAACTCGACTGCGTGTTTGCCTTTTGGAAGTTATAATTTCAAAGTTTAGCTATCTCGTTCCTTGCCTGCTCTTGCTGTATTTTCCTGAGCTATGACTTCGATCGGGCTAGTCTCGTGAACTATTATTTCGTTCGAATTATTCATGACGCATCTAGGTGTCGGGCTTTTCCCGTGTTTAATATCCACCAACCCAAAAGTGACCATACTAGCAATACCGCAGATTGCAGAAACGGAAAAGACGAGCGCTACGACACCGCGGGAGGTGAAGCCTCCTGGAATCCATCCTGGTTGTTCATTTTGGCCACCTAAGTCAAGGAAATTTTCAGTGTTGCCCGCGGCGTTACCTTTGAACCGGACACCCGCGGCCTCGCAGACATTGTAGTGGTCCTGCGGAATAGTCGTTCGCTCCTGAATCTGCTTTGGGGCTTCAATCATGAGCATGGCGAGACCCGAGGACAGATGCCAATCAATGTGGCAATGGAAAACCCAAACACCAGGATTGTCGGCGACGAAACGCATAACGAAATACCCGTGCGGCGGTAAGACAAAGGTGTCTCTCCTGGCCGGGTATCTGGGGAAGTCTGTATGATTGTTGGGGTCGTATGGGACGGGGTCACCATTAAGGTAGTCGTAAAAAGTCGCACCATACGGCGGAGCGCGATCAATGACCTGGAACTTGTGGCCATGGAGATGGAACGGATGAGAGCCAGTGTCCCCATTGTTCAAAACCAACTGAACAACATCGTTATGGTTGAGGATGACTGGGTGTGTAAAATCGCCGTATTTGGTGGCATTGTCAGCCAAACCTCCCGATGACAAAACGGTATATAAAGCAGGACCTTGGGAGGTGTGTAGCTAATGTTGTTTAGAAAGGCGTAGTTATACCCGGTCATCAGGTCCCTCATATACACCGTTACATCAATTTCAATATCTGGTTCGGGCAGTAGCGGCATCTTGTCGTACGGCACGACGCTCATGTCGTCAAATGGGTTCAGAGCCGTGCTGTCAGTAGCATTGACATTAGCCTGAGGGTGCTCAGCACTCTCATCATACTCGAGCCAGTTCGTGTTGTTGAGTGCCAAGTCCGACGGGATGGTATCCAGGAGAGTTGAGTCGGCCACCGCAACAATTGGGTAGTTTTTGTCCGTCGTGTTCTTAGTCGTAAGCAAGAACTGCGTAGCGCTGTGCTACCGAGATGTAGAGGAGATCTGCTTCCGTGGGTTCCACGTACACACCGTCGATCTCTACAATCTTAAATGTGTGATCCTCGATGTAGAAGTACTGGCCAACAAATGCTCCAATGTTGATCAATCTGAGTAGGTAGGTGGTGTTCGGCTTGATAGAGAAGCTGCTGTTTATGGTGTCATTGAGAAGAAAGGAGTTTGGAATGGGTTCCGCCCCCGACGGATTGAAGAGTGACATGAACTCTGTGGAAAGGTCCTCCACCAGGTCATGATACCAGTCAGTCATGGTGAGGACCAACTCCTCGTCGTAGTCGTCGTTGAAAAAGGCATCGCCGTCGTGGACAATCAATGCCTGCCGATAACCGTCCGGGTAACAGTAGTCGGTATGGCAATGATACCAGTACGTGCCGTTCTGATTTACGGTAAAGTTGTATGTGATGCTGGAACCCGGAGGCACCGGGCACTGTGTGACCATGGAAGGACCATCCATCTCGTTGGTGCCGTTCTGGAACATGCCGTGGAAATGGATTGAAGCTGCCTTGTCGCCGAGGTCATTGTGCATGTTGACTACCAGCTGATCGCCCTTGTCAACTTCAATGACCGGCAACGGCCACTGCCCATTGATGCCGACGATCTTTCGCTCGAATAGCCCATCAGGATTCGCAGTCACCCAGGTGACGTTGAAGTCATAGGACACTGTCTTTGCCTCGCAGCATATCGCGGCGAGGGGCAAGAGCAGAAGCTGGCCCAACCGAGCCAGAGTGGACATGATAGCCGCTAGGGGATGCTTTGGCGCCAAGGGGGGGATTCAGAAACAAATGCCTCGGTTTGGTCCAGTAGGGGCTAATATCACACGCATATGCCGTGGTAAATCGCGAGTTTCAAAACTCCGATGCAGCGTCACAAGTCATGTCCTCAACGCGAGTTGAAAGAGGGGCTTGAGCTTTTCTTTACTACTTTTCTGAGCGAGCGGCACATTCGATAATGAAGCTGTTGGACACTGTACGTGAAAGAAAGGCCGGCTAATGTGTCTTGTGCTTCTGTAGCCGAGAATCGGCCCACGGGTGTAGTTAGTCTGTACGCTAGTAGTTGAAGGCTTTGATCTCCGATCCGAATACCCGTGAGCTGAGGATCTGATAAGTGCATTTGGTCCATCTAGACGCTCGTGCGATATTTTGAGTGGGTTATCAATCAGATAATCCATTAAAAGGCGCCTTCCTGAGCCGTGTTGCCGGGCGCCACACCCAGGTGAACGGATAAACGGCATGACTCTGCCACCACAGCCAATACCAGCTCGCGTTGAGAATACTTTGTCACAACGAGAGGTGCCGTGGCTTGAGGCGCAACTTGATATCTGGTCTTGTCATTTAATTAATGACTTTCAACCGAGCGGAATTATTGCTAAAGTTCGGGTTTGTAGTGCGGCCGACACGCTCCGCCGTGTTCGTCACGCCAGGGCAATCCGACAATATATTACGTTTTCGAGGCAGATTTCGCTACTGCAACCCTGTTTTTCCGGCCTTGTCATTTTGTCATTCTCCTTCCTCTCAATCACCAGAACCATGGCCAATGTGTTTGCTGTCCAGATATTTTTATCGTCTTTCGAGAATGTTTGGAAGCCGTCATCATCATCTCTGTCCTCCTCTCATTTCTAAAGCAATGTGTGGGAGGGCCCGACCAAGACCAAGCGATTTACAAACGTCTAATTAGACAAGTCTGGGCTGGCGCTCTTTCCGGCATCCTCATCTGCCTTATCATCGGAGGAGCTTTCATCGGGGTTTTCTACGGCCTGGGGACCGATATATGGGCCAAGTCTGAGGATCTCTGGGAGAGCATTTTCTACTTGATCGCGACAATCATCACGGTCATGGGACTTGCGCTATTGAGAATCAACAAGATGAAGACAAGTGGAGAATCAAGATTGCGCAAGCCCTGGCCGAGAGAACCCAGTCTGCCAAGAAGACGTTGTGGCTGGGAGACTGGTCCAGGCGACACGTCATGTTTATCGTCCCATTCATCACAACTATGCGGGAAGGAGTTGAGGCAGTTGTATTTGTCGGGGGCGTCTCTCCGGGGCTACCAGCTACATCTTTCCCTCTTCCCGTCGTCTGTGGGGCTCTGGCGGCGATTATTGTCGGCCTTGTTATTTACAGGGAAACTTGCTCTCGATCCAGATATTCCTGATTGCTTCCACTAGCGTCTTGTACCTCATTGCCGCTGGAATGTTCCCCAAGCCCATTTGGAGCTTGCAGTACCATACCTTTGCTGCGAAAGTTGCGAGCGATGTGGCAGAAGCAGGCGATGGCCCGGGATCATGCAACATCAAGCAAACCGTTTGGCACGTCAATTGCTGCAACCCTGAGACCGACAACGGTAGGGACGTCTTCAATGCCATTTTCGGCTGGCAGAACACAGCAACCTACGGGTCGGTCATCGCCTAGAACGTGTGCTGGATATGTCTGATACTGGCAATCACATGCCTTCTTTACGAGGAGCGCACTGGCTCGCTACCGTTCAAGGAGTCAGCGCTATCGTCACTAGCCAAGATCCCAGGCTTTCGCAGATATGTCGAAAGAAAGCGTGCTGTCACTAATCAAGACGCCGATGAGGTCTTCAATCAGGTCCAGCAGCAAGGAATCCTTACCATGGATGCTGGAAGAGTCTCTTAAGTATGGATTACAAGTAGCTTTGAACAAGAATTCACTATGTCTGTCAGCGACAGAACGAATGGGAACACGAAATGATTTATTTACATATTTCTCATTCAGTTGGCCTAATCAACCAGTTAACTTACATGTGAAGCTAAGTTCTCGGCTGAATTATGACCAAATTCCTTCCATGCCTCGGAGAAGCTTTGCAGCTTACCATGTCATTGGGGGCCAGGAGTTCGAATTCATCTTCGCTTGATGTGTCTAGGACCAGCCTCTGCCTTTGGCTCAAGCCCCGTCTAAGTTCGTCGCTGCCCACCTGGATCGTCTTGGCCGCCGCGCCATTGACCAGCCAACTCGCGCGCATGACAATAAAGTCCTCGTCGCTCGCTGCAAGCCTGTTGTCCCTGGCACGCTCGTCTTCGTGCAGGAACCTGAGCACGACATGGTGCAGGGGCACAATGGCAGGGCACGTCGCGCTCTAACCGACACAGCTGGTGGTGCCGCAGACCGTGATGTACGGCCTGCCGAGGACGCCCAGTCGGCAGATCTCAGTGATGGCCTCCAAGACAGTTGTGACTGCCTTGTTGCAGACGTTGGGTTCTTCGAGGCCATCTTGGACAAGACGAACCTGGCGTCGATAGTGAAGACGATGTCGTTGACGAGTTAATCCTCTACAGTACGTGAACTCGCCGTAACATTGCTACCTCCGGCTATCTTCGCATCAAGGAAGACATTTTCCCTACTAGTGTGGCTTACGATATATTAGTTGACATGATCAATAATCGTGCAAGTTGTCGGACCTTGTCCACGCAGTTTCCATATGGACACGTTCATCTTTCCTCCGCTAGCGCCACTCAGCGTTGATATTAGATTCCTTATAAGTACTCCTGTTTTTGGCAGGCTTTCGCAACCTATGTGCACGCTTTATCTTAGTTCCCAGCTAAGCTCATTCCACTTGTCCACACCCACATGTTGTCGCAGCGCGTGAGGGGGTAACTGAAGGTGTCCTAAGAGCCGCACGAAAGAAGCATGTGAAACCACATAGCTCCCGAGTCCTCGGACCACTTGACAAGTTTGGAGAGACTTCTTTCCTTTTGTGAACCGGCCGTTTCAATTCTTACGGGTACGTTCTAGCATAAGGTGATGGGCGCAGCCATACCCGTGACGTCTCGTAGCACAACTGCGCGTTCCTATTCACGTACGTCACCTTGCCCGCTGTCGTGCAGCTAATAAGGGTTAGGCACACGTCCTTGTCGCCGATACTGTTGTTATAGCTAGAGAAGAACAGGACCGTGATATTGTTGTCATTCGTGATCGTGGACCTAAACCACTCTCTCCCCCATCGTTGGTCCGGAGGGACCCCATGTCCCTGGGCGGGCAGATGCACATGCTCCTGGTGTACCCGCTTATCAGAGCCCCGCCCTCGTCTACCATCTCCTCGACGAACAGGGGCTTTTTCGCGCTCCCGATCACGTTGTACGCCTCCTCTAGCTTCTCGACCCTGCCCGAGTAGTGCACCGCGGACCTGTCCGTTGGCATCAACGAACGTGAGCTCGGCGTTCTCGACGAACCCCTGTATGGGCAGGACCGCCATCCGGATACAGGGCGGGATCTCACCCTTCCCTGTTATACTTTGTGTGGATCCATGGTCCTGACCTCAGCCTCTCGAGGTCCGCGCCGATCAGCATGGCCTTGTGCCCGACGTTGATCATGCGGTGGCTTGTGTACTATTAGTTATTTATTTTCGTCTCCAAGAACATACCCTGTAGGTGTCCCACTCATCTCTGGCCTTCGCGTCGATGTGGATCATGGTGTTGGTGTCGACCTTGCTCTGACAAGGATGCTGCTGGAGGTGCGATAAACGGGGAAAGACGGGCTATTTTAGAAATAGCTCCAGGTAAAACTTGGTAAGCTGCCAGAATCTGTTCGTTATAACCCGCCGGTCACGGTGAAGGTGTTGTGGGTTATTCGGAATTGTTAGGTCAGCGTTGAGGGGATTTTGCGATGGCAGAAAAGCCACGTTCGGTCGTGTGGTTATTGGGGGAGCATGCTCATTTACACATATCTATCAGCAAGTCACGGACCAGCCTCAGTGGCTCTTGCTTACCAAGACGGAGAGCTTAGGTCTTGTACACTACTAAGTCCGAGCTGCTTGTTGTCGTAACTCCTTTACGAGGCACGAGTTTAGACTAACTAGAGCACACACTCGTTAGCGACACGTTTCTCGGCACGCAATGCTGTTTCTCCTGGACGTACACCTAGCACAAACTATGCTACAGATCTGCCTGCAGACCCGGTTGAGCGGGTGACATCAGCCTTGGCGACAAACGGGGG
>PKSG01000034.1:12117-87486 GCA_002916505.1 Tolypocladium paradoxum
CCGTAATGAACTTGCGCCTAGATTATGCATCCACCTCATTACACTAGACCTCTAATCAAAAGCAGGTCAGCTATGGCTAGTAGCGGCGGAGGGCCGATGCTACAAAACTACGTGTAGAGATTCCCTACCTCTATATATACTATCGGGCTTACGATACCAGTTGCCTAATCCCTCAGCTCACGAGATCACAGCACGAGCGGAGCGTGCGAAAGCCGTGAGAGCACTGCCTTCCTAGCACCAGCGGCAGTAACGACAATGGCGGCAGCGGCCACAGTGGCAGTAGTAACAGCTACGGAACAAGGCTTATAACACGTCGAGGAGCAAGGTAATGCCTACGATCCGGGTATAAGGATGCCTCGGGTATATTAGTTTATTAGGTGGGTTGTGCAGGCCCGGGACCCTCGAGATAATAGGAGCTTGTGCGGATAAAGTTGCACTTTTTGGCAGTTTGTTTTTTCCTTGTTTTTCCACGCACACACAGGGAATACACATCCCTCTTATCGAGATCCCTTTAACACTTGGATCACGTCTTACGTCCCTTGGTACGACGTTATCACTCAACAAAGCGGCGTGACGGCGGGGGGAGTAGGCTAGTTTATAGATAAATATGTAAAGAGAAATATGCATGTATAAAAATACGCATGTATAAATAAGAGTTCTCTAAGTGAAGCGGCTGACCGGGCCCTCCGGTGTCCACGCCGAGGTTACTACAACGCCATTCCGAGTTCGAACTGACTTTCACTCCGGCAACCCTCAATCATCCCAGCAACGACACTTCCGTTTCGACGTGGTCGACGGACACTTTGTGCCAGTTACCGTCGGCGTTGCAATGCACGCTCCTCCACATGGCATCCTGCTGGTGCACATCATAGTCGGCGTGCACGTACTTCCTGTCGAGCAAGGCGCATTATTGCCCACGGTGCACGGGGCGAGAGACACTGAAGAGGCTGGAGCGGAGATGCATGCACCGCCGCATGGCACGCCGCTTGTGCAAGTCATAGTCGGCGTGCAGGTACTTCCACTTGAGCACGGTGCATTGTTGCCGACAGTGCAGATCGTCGACGCTGGCGGTGTTGGGGTAGCGATGCACGCTCCGCCCCATGGTGAGCCCGGGGTGGAGAACATAGTAGGGGTACATGTGCTGCCTGTAGGACAGGGGGAGTTGTTTCCCACAGTACAGGGAATGACGGGCGGAAGGGTGGGTGGTGGATTGATGCAGAGGCCGCCGCAGGGGGTGCCGGAGAAGCAGGTTTGCGTGGGAGTGCAAGTCCAGGAGCTTGGGCAAGGTGCGTTGTTGCCCACTGTGCAGGGAATTGTGTATCGTGGAGGAGGGGTTGTGGTGCTGGCGTGGGAGAGGATGGGTAAGAGATGTATGAGAGCGAGGAAGATGAATCGATACATGGTAGAGAGAGGTGATGTTGCAAGTATCAGTATGCTTTGGATAACGAGGAATGAATGGCTAGGCTAGGGTGAAGTAATAGTACACAAGCTCACGTTCAGGAAGACAATGGTCGATGCGGACTTAGGCTTTTATAGTCATAAAAGACAAGATGCTAATATGGAGGGAACGGCACACGAACCTTGGAAATTTTCGTGTTTGCGTTGCATAGCGAGACCCGAAAGGCTAATAATATGTAGTAACCCATCACGCCTTTGGAGTCCGTACCGGCAAAGGGGGTGTGCATTTGAATCATAGTGTCGTTTGTTCATGCTACATAGGTGCTGTACAGATACTGAGAAAAGCTAGTGGACACATCGTCGGTCAAAATGGCTATCTTTAGACGTTGGTGAGAAACTGGATATTTCTCGTATTTCCAGATTGTGGCTGGGACTAGTGGGTTTGAGAACGAATTGAATCGCATAACCCATGAAGGAGAAGATCACATGACAGACCATGTTAGATGGCTGCTGTGACAACTCAGACGAAATGACAGAACTTACACATGTCGGCATATCTACGCCTCCGGCTTACGCATGGTGGATGTTTCAGCTTCCCAGTCTCCGCTGCCAGCGATGTCACTGGCCGATATCATGGCGACAGGCGTCAGGCTCATGCCTGTTCGATGCTAGCCGTGCATCTCGCACTCGTATTCCAGACAGCCGCAGGTCGAAGCACGTTTCTTTTGGACACGATGCTGAGCGGCGCGTGACGTCTGCATCCTCCGCTGGCTCCTGATTGGGTTACCCGCTGCTCTTCTCGGGCCGTGATTGCTTCTGGCGCATCTGACCTGCGGCTTGGTGCAATCAGACTCGAAATTTCCGTTCCCTGCAAAGCGCACTGAGCGGTGCATGTGCAGATTTGGAGACTTGTGTTACCATGGCCTAACGGAATGTTTCGTTGGCGTAACTCCTTTTTTTCTATTAAAAACGCTCGGCGTCTATGGTCGCAGTCGTGCTGGTTGCTGCGGCTTGCTTCCACGAGGCCCGAGACTGCTCCCCCCGCTCAGCCTCCGGGCGTGTGTAGTCGCACAGACCAGAGCGCCATCCATAGTCAATAATGTCGCAAGGACTCCCCGATTCGCTGCTAGTGACAGGGTGGGTCGCACCTCCGGGTGCGAGGTTCAATCAGGCCGCTGTTGAAGGTTGTACCGACGATCATATTGTGTCCAGACATTGAGCAGGGATGTTGCCACGTTCAAGGCTATGAGTATCTCAGCCTTCACTATCTACAATGCCGATCGCCTGGTGGGTGGCTTCACTTTTGCAAGGCCGTAGGGAGATTTAATTCGCAAGGCACGGAGTGTGCACACGTCCTTTAACTGGGAGTCGATGCGCCCAAGAAGCGGCACATTGCCCTTTGTGCGAACGGCAATTGGGCGCCATGTAAGCAATCGTTAAGGGACGACTTACTCTTACGTACGCGGAATATGAAATCTGATACAGCTCGGTGACGCTCCTGGATGATAACCCAGTCATCTCTTGTTCGATGCAAAGTACTGCGTATTGAAAAGACGAACATGGGGCGGCAGTGCCCATATTATTGCGCCTTTATAAACGGCATCTTAAGGTTCCGCAGACTTATAGTTCATAGCGCAGTTGGATGTCGTCCACGGGTCAAGATCCAGCGCTTACATCCGGCTGGCTCGCAATGACCTGTTGCACGCCGCCGTTGGCACCCATTCTCGCAAGCCCGTGCCATCCGCCGCAGATACGTTCCATCATCGAGGATGATAGCTTTGCCCCTTGGAGCAGGTACAGAGCGGTGGCTTATTCCGTAGCTGCCAGGTGGCAGAGGCCCCATGACTTGACGCAGCCAATGATAATCTCCAGAGGCTCACCCATGTCTGCTACGGCTGAATGCAAGTGTTCGACGGAAACCAGAAGCGGTCTAGGTAGTCCCATGTAGAAGGCGGTAGTCGGTCCGGCAAGATGAGCGCGCGCAATTGACAATGCAGACGCATGGCATCGCCACGTGACCAGACGCATGTCACCTGTGTGTGAAGTGGCGACTGAATATATAGCGATGCCTCAGCGCTAATAAAAGCATTAATTACCTCCCGATTTGAGAAGCATGCCAATCAGATTGGTTTATAGTCTATCACTAAGATGCTAAAACACGACTATTAAACGATTGCCTCCTAGAGTCCTCAGCGACGGACTTCCGAGTCTGGCCGTGCGAACCCTCGCCGCCGTCAATGATATCGCCTTCGAAAATGTTGAGGGAGAGGCACACATCGCTCTACATACAACTTCGGTGACGCTCTGGCACACCAATGGCTGAGCCAATCTATTGGATTGAGTGTTGCGCGCAGCATCAGTCATGGCACTGCCGTAAATGTCAGTATCGTGGAGAAAGTCAGACTGGGCATTGGATCGCTGACAGTAACGTCTTGAGTATTGGTGTGGCTCTTTGGCAAATTTTGCGCTTCATCAATCTGCTCGAATATCTCGACCGCCCCGGGCGGGTCACATTCTGGCCATGTGACTGTTCCATATCAGTGCCGGTTCGGCTTCCATAGGTACGCAAGGAAAACGGCCGCTCGAATTGCGTGAAAGCTCCCGAGGCCCCTGTTAAACCGCCCATACGGCCGAAATGCTTCGTTTTTATACAAAATTCGATGAATGCCGAGAGGCGCTTGTGAGCCCTCCACGCGCCTATCCGAGAGGCCAGGGTCCGCTGCGGGTATACCTGGGGTTGAATGCTGCACCATGACTGGTGGGTGTAGAAGCAAGATCAATTGATGTCAGTGGCCAAGCAGTGTGTTGAGGTGCACTGCGTGGTAGGTGAGGTAGCGGTGTCGAGGAGATAATGAATGTTGAGAATTCCAGCTGGGATTAAAGCTCATAGTCCACAGCCATGATGACTTCAAAGCCAAGAGCCTTCAGGTTAAAAGACACGTCTATGGATCTGACTAAAAGCTTTCATGCAGCTCTTGTCGCACCTTTCGACAGCGTGTATTAAGTCAAAGGGGATTCGCAGCACCGTGGTCCAACAGCAAGTTTGACTAGGGCACTCCTATCAAGGAAATACTGCACGATTTCGCTACTAGAAGCGGCCCTGCCCAGCTCTATTGCGTACTTCTCTTCTCGTGGACATCCGGACTGGATGTAGGGTAGCGGCGAGTGTTCAGACACCTGTGGATGTTGGTGACCAATAACTGTTGCGGACAAGAGCGCTACCCACCTGTTTGGGCAATTCTAGTCAAGCAGCCAGGTAAGAAGCAGAATGAGCACGGAGAGTGCAAAGATGCATGGCGGGGTGCGATTGTATTATGAAAACGTACGCAAAAAGTGGTGTAGTGGCAGCACCTTGCGCAGTGTACACAGCTGGGACCTGAACTGGCACGCATGCGGTGCGGGTGCCTGCGACTCACAACGCTCTCCGATGACACCATTAGTGCCGAACAGCGTCAAGCAGAAACACCAACGACACTTTCCACCACTGGCTCAAAACGAGCTCACAGACGTATGGCCCACACCGTTGTCTGCTTCAGCATAATACCTGCCACGAGGCGCCGTCGAATACGCCGGCCACAAGAATGCAAGACCCGGCCCCAACACCCTATTTGCACCCCACGCGATGAGACAGCCACGCAAGGTAGAACCGCAGGCGCTATAGACCGAAAGGTCTGTGATCCACCACGCAGGGCGAAAACTGGCATACGCACGAAGGCAGAGGTCTTTATCCGTTTAAGCCCGTCTGGCCAGACAAAAAGGGGTTCATGGCAAAATATAGGACGCAGCTCTCTCTGGCATGGTATCTCATGCATCTATGTAGCCTTTTTAGACTCACCCTTTGCCGTTACCCGATGGCGAGCGTCAAACTCCCCGGCCTGCGTGCGGGTACTGCGCTGGGCCAGCAGGCACCTTGTCGGCAATGCCCTTGAGCAGGTGGTAACACTCGGCCAGCGTCTACATGACAACGTTTGCACAGCAGCGGGCTTCCTACGGGTGGAGATTATAACGTGATAGCCTATCACTCCGGGTTCAGATTCCATGTATTACAAACGCCAAAGCCGGGGCCAACGTGTTCATCAACTTGGCCCATTTATCTCCGGACGACTGCCTGGTGAGCCGTGTCGAGTTGCGAAATAAACCCACCCCGGAGGTCTACGCTCATAGGATAGCGCTTCAGACTAAGCGGCCAGAAGTAATACTAGGGTCTGTTATCCTAAATCGCCTTAGCTATCTCAATCAGGTCAATAGCATCCGTCTTTCCTCAAGCCAGCACCAAATCTATCCCTATCATGCCATTCCAGACTTACTTACACGGCATATGCCCCTGAAAACAGAAGGTGGCTTAGTTCAGGTCGTGCCCATCGGCCGATACTCCTCATCCAGTCTGCAACTCATCAACATGTCAGCAATGTTAACTCCATGTGTCGCAGCAGCTTACCTCCGCAACCCGGGGTCCGTACCTCAGCTCATGCGTCCCCAGGACCGTGAGGCTGCTAGCTCAATTACCGTGGTGGGATCAGGTGTCGTGCCGTGCAGAGGGTCTTCATCGCAGTCGGCTCCGCTAGATCATGAAGCGATGCGCTGAAAAGCCCGTTCTCGGGTTAAGTTAGCGATAGGACAAGCATGGTGCCAAATGAAGATGAGCATACCTGGTATCTGAGGGTCATTTGCCTGAAGTCGTCATTGATGCTCCAGAGTAACTGTTCCAATGGTCCATCACCTGTTATCTTGCCGCACATCAACCACTTTTCCTCCAACGATTTACCTCTGGGGATTACCGACAACTGCCTAGGGTTAACATTTCACTCCGTCCCCTCGAGATAAAGTCATACCAGTGCCTGCGCATGATCTGCATCCTAGCCATGGAAGCATTCCTTCGGAAAATAGACATCGCACCCTCCTAATGAACCGCGGCCGACTGTGTTGCTCAGCCATTATGTGAAGCCTATTGGGAAGGCCAGGCGAGTCTGGGGTTGTGTATGTCGGGAGCCTGGGAGGACTCATTGTTCAGCTCGTCCTCGCCATCTGGGCATCTGCGACCATGGGCCCAGGTGGCTTTGGAGGCGTTCTCAGCAGTGAAGTGTCATCTCTTCCTAGCTCCCGGCTCGCTTGGATGTGTGTTTACTCCATCAGCGGCACGGTCTCGAGCATCACCAGTGGTACCATCAGCGTCTGTGACTTGCGCGCCTCGCCATATATCCGTCCTCAGGCTTATGGTCACAGGCCTTGGAATTCTTTCCCGGATGTCTTGGGGACACTCACCATTGCTGCGACCTCTAGAATGACCTGCAGATGGTCGAGCATACCATCTCTCCGAGCTTTGCTAACATTACTTGGATGCAACACGTGCTGCACAGCTGCATTTGCATCTAGCATGTTTCGACCTCTTGAACCCCACGTGAGGTGATATGCAAATAGAAAGATCCGCCTGTGAAAATAATAAGAGTTCTCTTTAATATAAATTCCTGGGCAAGGCACCTGCCCCGAATAGTATATTAGGCACCCTACGCGCACTTATTACATCACTGCATTCGGGTCTACCCTCCACTTAATGCAGTTATTCTCAATCGTGCCTCCTTGCTTTCTGTCCACCCCCTCCGTATCGCACCGGTCAATTGCCTTATGCAGCTCGACATCGCACTCGCTCTCATTAACCTCCCACTCGCATCCTTCCTTAATCTCGATGCTGCTAATGATCTTGACGAGGGCGACCTCCCAGTCCGTACTTGACGACCATTCCTCTGTCTTTTCGTGATAATCTCCTGCGTTAAGCGTCTGGCCCTTCAGGGACTTGCCGAATCGCTCGATGGCCATGTTAGCTCTCCAGCGATAGGTCCACTGCCCGCTGTCATAGCAGTATATTCTATCCTGGGAAGTGTCAGGCGTGTCCTTTTTCTTCTTGCGGGGCTCAGTAGGATCGGGCGTAGGGTCGGGATTGGGCTCAGGGTCGGGGTTGGGCTCGAGGTCTGGGAGACAGCTGTCGTCCGGGTCCTCCCCTTCCTTTTCCTCATCAGGCTCGGGGCCCTCTCCGCCCTTGGAGTCATCTGGATCCTCTCCGGTCCCTGGTGGGCATCCAGGCCCGGGGTATGCACATGCAGATACCGTAGTAAATGGCCGACCGGTCTTGATTGTGATTGCGGGAAGAGAAAAGGAACGCGGCGGGAGCGGGAGAAGGAAGTATAGGGCGAGTAGTATGACGGTATCCGTCGTCGTCCCACCACTCCGTTTGAAACCAAGTTGTCGTCGTTTTCGGTGAGGGACTTGTCGTCTTCTGCCTTTCCGTGTGACTGAGATTATCATTATCGACTATGATGGTCTCCACTTGCCATAAGCTCTGCGTGATGGGGGAAAAGTTATGGTTGTCGTGCGTTTCTTGACCGTATCCGTCGACGTTACGACTGGGTAGTCGATGGTGGTCGTATTAGGCCAGGGGGGGAAGACGATTGTGCATGGTGGGAAGCACCTGACTTCGGGATGGTCCTTGTTCCAGAGATCGGGCGAAATCCAGATGACAGTCCCGTTGCCAACTGTGTTATCGTCCTCACCCTCACGTAACGGCTGCCCTGAGGGAATAATAAATGGAAATGGGAACTGAGTTCCGCGCGGTACAATGACCTCTCTGGGCATAGGCTTCCCGGCGGGCACTTCGTTGCCATTGCTGTCAGTGAAGGGTTGGTTCGGGATGAAGCCGCCGGGTAAGGGAATGTCCATTGGAATCGGCTGGGATCTCGATGGGGTTGCCCACTGAGCCCCCCACTCCACAGCATGTAGAAGTGATTAGGCGGAAGAAACTGCACAAGTCGCACTTGTCTGCACCCGGTCCCTTGGGTCTGTTCTGGTCGCCATCGTGTGGGATCTTGGCTGTGTCTGTGGCGGCACCCTGACCAAGTGTGAACGTTACCCCCGGAGGGACGGTAGTGTGGGCCATCGGAATGACTGTGGCAAGCTCGGGGGAACTGTGCCCGTTCGCGTCTTCTCCTCCTCCCGTCTCGGCATCAAAGTCGATGGACCAGATCATAGTGCCAACGCCCGCTTTAGGCATAAGTTTCGTCGTCGTCATAACCCACCCAGCTGCTTCCTCCATAGGTAAAGTACTTGACCATGGCGGTTTCGTTCAAGTACGGCGTGATGTTGTCCTGCGCAATCATTCGGCGAATCTCCCTGTTAGACAGCACACCTGAAATGGCCGTGCAGTCGCCAGCGGCGCCACCCCTCCCGGGAACGAAGGTACAGCCTATCTTGCCGCACGTAGGATTAGACAGGGTGTATGTGCGACCATAATATGCCAGACCGAGGTTGATCTTGCTTGGCTCTACGCCGTCATACCACAGCGGCATCAGGCTCCTCCTGATTTCACTGACATCCGTCTGTGGGCGGACGACGGAGCCAAGGGCCTTAACGTCTGTATCCCAAGGTCCGTGAAGGTCGTACGACATAAAGCCCATAAAGCCGACGTACTGATGCATGTCGGCGGGACGGAAGCCTCGTAGGTACCAGTAGTCTGGTGCCAGGGCCCAGCTAATGCCGTATCCCTTGGGCTTAAAGGCGGCGTGAATTTCCTTCACGAGGAGCACTAGATTTGCAGCGTCATCGGCTCTGCCTTCGCGCTTGGGATCTGATTGGTATTCCCAGTCGATGTCGACGCCCTGGAAGTCATACGTCTCCATGAACTCCATGAATGAGGAGATGAAGGCTGCCCTGTTCGTTGCAGTTGATACCATGTCGCTAAATGCCCTTTGTGTCGGGCCTGGGTCATTGAACGCCCACTAGGGAAACAACATGGGCTAGCCATGAGAAAAGCTGGTGACTCGCACATGTATTTGGCATTTTGCCAAGGAGAACAGGTTCAGAAGTAACTCACACCTCCAACGGCAATCCAAGTTTGCAGCCCATTGCGCTTCAGCGTAGTAAATTGACCATAAAGAGGATATCGGCCTCGTGCATAGGTAGCATCTGAAAAGTGGTTGGAAGTAGACAAAGGCGTAGACGAGGTGCGTCAGCCCGCGTGTGTTGATTTGCCTCGGCCACACCTTTTCACAACTTCTCTCTCGTGTGGTCCAGCCTTGGTAGTAGCCAATGCGCCGCCTTCCAGTACCCGCACTCTTGCCGCAGATTGGCGCCTCCTTGAGCTCGCAGGAGCCGAAGCCTTGCTGACATGGCGTTTTGCCGTTCTGCGGCTCTGGGTCCCGGCAATGTGCGGATTCGGTACTGCACCACCCGTAGTAAGCGCAGCAGAGCTTGAGGCCACATGGCGTCTTGCCGTCTGCCGAGTCAATACCGCACATGGCCTTGGCGTCGCAGTTGGAGATGCAAGCCGCGCCGCAACTTTAATAGGCATCGGCTGTTAGTAATGCGGCCTCCCGGAGATGGAGAGCGAGGAAGGGGGAATATAAAGTACTATATAGGAATGCGTCACTTACTGGCCGTTCTTACACCCGCACTTGCCCTCCGAGTTACGGCAGCTGCCATCCTTGCAGGGTGAGTCGGGGCCACACTGAATAGGGCCATCTACTGCCCGCGCGCTCTTGGCGTTCCCCGAACAGCTCGAAACTGAGCGGCATGCGTCGACTGGGAACCGCTGCCATAACAACAGTGTCGAAACCAAGCGTAGAAATAATGCGCTAAACTTCGTATTTGATCCGCAGTTGCTTGCTACGGGCCAGCGGGCTTCTACTGAGTTGTTAAAGTATTTTAGGTCCTATCAAAGCACAATTGCACAATCTTCGCATTATCCCACAGCTAAGAGTCTCCTTGACTCTTGAGACTTAAAGGTTGAGGCTTCGGGGGGTGGGGGATGAAGGCCGCGATGCGATGCTCAGGTGAGGTACAACACTAATGGCAATTCGGTCCCAATCCATCGTCGCCAGTAAGTCAAGCATAACCTTTCGTGCCTCTTCCGCCTGCTCCTCTACTTGCCAAGTTTCCCTCAGCTTCAGTTCGTCGCCGCTAACACCCGCGTAGCACAAGCAGAGCAACTGGGCATTCTCTTTACTGCTGGTCACGACCCGCTGGCTTCGCGGTCGCCGTACGGCATCATATACGCGGAACGCCGCTATAACGTGCCGTGGCGTCGTGACTACTAAATCAGAGAGGAGCTCGGCCAACAAATATGCGTCCTCGATGGCCTGGCCCGCGCCCGCGCCTTGATAGGGCGTCGAGGTATATACGGCATCGCCTAGAATAGCGACGCGAGATTGTAGAAATATGCGGGTGTTCGAAGATAGCCCATTGGGATAGGTCGGGCATATGCTAGTAAGACGGCATCATTAGACATGTCGCATAGATCACGACAATACACAGGACCGACACTCAGCTTCATTAACGCGTTCACGTAGTCGCCCCATGTATCCAAAGTCCCGCTCTATGTCCTTACTATTCGCCGGACGTACCCACGTGTCGCTATCCCATTCCTCGCTCAACGTGTAGAGGCCGACATTTACCATTTTTTAACTCGCATGATCAAAGAGGAGGTGGCGTAGGCCCCCTTGGCAACATAGAGCGTTGAAACTCTCGCTCGCCGGTCTCCTACTGCGTCGACCATTGTGTCCATGTCGAGGATCGCCCGGTAGCTATACATGCCACTATAACGCGGCTTGGTCTGTTCCACCTCCTCCGGCAACATGGACTCCTTGACTTTAGACCGAATACCGTCGCACCCAACGACAACATCGGCAACAACAGAGGAACCGTCCTCAATCGAGAGGCCTACCCCCGCGCTAGTCTCTTCGAGGCTCTGCAAGCGCTTGCCGAAGTGCGCCGTGCCGTCGGGTATGAGATTGACCAGCGCGCGTCGAGGAAGTCGGCCCGTAGCGTCGTCTGGCCCGACGGCAGGACCTTCAAGTCCATCAGGACCTGGCCAGTCTGGGGCCCCGTCGCCCAGACAATCTCGAACCAGGTCTGTCGAAACCGCTCGTACTAGCTATGTAAACGCTCGAGCTGTCTCTTCAGCACTCCCCTCGGACAAGCCCAGATTAGCTGCTTGGTCTCCGGGGCGAAAAGGTTAACCAAGAGAACGGCAACATTATCTTCCCACGGAATTCTACGGAAGCTAGAAAGAGGGAGAGCGATTACATCTTGGTACCCAGTCCGCGCATTCGAAACCTTAAGCTCCCCCGTATGCAGATCCTATCGTGCATGTACCACCCGAACATGACAGAGCTAAACCCGAAGCAAGAAGACGCAACTGACAGAAACTTGCTCTTGGAGATGAGCTTTCCGCGGACTATGCCATCGGCACCGACAACGGCAATCTTGGCCTTCGTGTCATGCACAAGAAGCCGGGGTAGGGCCGCGATCGTAACGCCGGAGGCATTAGTTGCGGCAGCGGTTTCGAATCCCGCGCCTGTGCCTGCGTATAAAAACTTGCCTGGTGGGGCCATTGCAATAAAGTGTTAGGGGATATGCTTCAGTAAAGGCAATTGGGTAACTAGAGTCCTGATCCAAGAGACCAAGCAGTTGAGGTGCCCCATCTTTCAGGGATGCAGAAGGCAACAGCTACATAACTCTGGCAATGGAGCAAAGCCCGAGCTTTTGACAGCAACGTTACGACAGAAAGCATGGTTTTCTCGCAAGACCCCATATACGTTTCAAGTTTTCGATCTGCCGACAAATGTAGGGATTGGCTGGGTCGTGGGTAACGCAGCGGTCCCGCAGCGAGATTATCTGACAGTCCGCATCGTCTTGCCCTTGTGCGGTGCTAATAATTCATACATCACAGGAAAAGACAGTTCGTACAGCTGCCATGCTTTCAGTGCATCTCTGGGATCTGGTTAAGTCTCGGAACTTCCATCCATGCAAGCCCCTTTTGCTCTCCTGGACGCGCCTCGCACCAATGAATGACTCTGCCAGCTGGTGCGCAAACCTAGGCATGTGTACCGTCGCAGAACACTATTACTGTGAACTGTCTTTCAGCCGCTGCAATCGTACCTACATTGGTTAGGCGGCCTTCCGCTTGATGCCGAACTTGACGAAACTACTGCAGGGCTTGGGCATCAAGCACGGCTCGGCACGCAGCCCCGGAAACTGCTCAGGTTCAAATCAGGCGGTTGCAGCTGCCACGGTGGCCTATCGCAGCAGTACGACGCAGTGACTTGCTGAAGATTTCTGCTGCGGTTCCGAGCCGCGTTCTCCCCGCTCCGCCACAAGGCCATGGCGAACAGCAGAGCATGGTATCGGTGTGAACAATACTCGAGCACAGAGAACAAAAATATCCATGAGGTTCATGCAGTGTCACTTAAATCATGAGGTCGTGCACATAAACACGAGAACACAGCAACATTAGAGCATTTGCTGCAGTAGCCCTGGTCAGTTGCGTGGGGCGGCCATGCAATATTGAAACTCGCATACAGGATTGGCAGTGGCAAACGCGAATCGTACATGCGAAACCTTGCGTTTACCGCATCTGCCTGGCCCAAGCCTGGCACTGTTGTGCGAAGATACAATCGACGACGCAGCAAGGGCGGACGGAGCAATACGCAAGGCCCCTCTCCTGGTGACTTGGGAAATCGAGACTGCGATAATGCGCATCGTGATGATGGAGCTGGCCTGTGGGCGAGTCAGAATACATGGCAGGCTCTCGATGGAATTGCCATGAACTGGTGTTGGGAAGATTTACAGTTACCCAGGCCCGGATCATCCAGGCGCGATGCTGCTCAAGCTGAAACCCTTGTAGAAGCCCAGAGGGTTTGCTGGCGTACTAACCCCAAGCGGCCGACTGGAAGACAAGGCGAGCTTGTGCTTGTAAGGCAGTGAGTACCTTACGTTACCTTGCGGACTGAACCGTGAGCGAGGAATGCGCTGGAATGTGTGGCGGTTTACAGTGCTGTAAGCCGCTGGAGCGTAAGGTAACCACTACCTCAAGGTTACCTAAGGTAAGGTAGGTACCTACGAAGTACGAGCACGGGTGGCCGCCCTCCAGGTGCCTGATTGGCCGCAGGGACTTCCCGTCGCGATTGGGAAAATTTCACCACTGAGTCACGTCCTCCCGACTGCGTACTCGTACCCAAAGCTTCGCCTTACGCACACGCTCCCCGTTCGGATGCTGCGAGAATCGCGACCCAGTCACGCGCGATAAAGTGCCATACCTACGCGAGAGACGACCAAGACCAACTGCTTCTCCAGCGTCGTTCCCATGAGCGACAAGCCAAAGGGCCGGCGCCCCGACCGCCGTCGTGGCGGCGGGCCAGGACGTCGTCGTGGCCCAAGGAATCCCACTGATGGCTCATCGAACGCAGCATTTCCCGCCGAGGCCTCGTCGCAGGGGCTCCAAGGCCGCGCACCTCCACCGCATGATGCACGACCGCCTCTGACCGAGGCTGTTCCTCTGGACACGCCGAGGTTTGCCGAGCTCGCCGGACAGCACCTTGTCCATCCCGTCCTCGTCCAGACCATCACAGAGGAGCTCAAGTTCGACCACATGATGCCTGTCCAGGCTGCCACTCTCTGGGAACTGCTGCCGCCCAACCGCAGCGACTGTCTCGTCCAGGCCAAGACGGGGACCGGAAAGACTGTCGCCTTCCTGCTTCCAGCGCTGCAGACCATCATCACCCAGAACCGCGGGCCTGACGCCGGCATCTCGCTCCTTGTCATTTCCCCGACACGCGAGCTGGCTATGCAGATCGCCCAAGAAGCCACCAACCTGCTGCAAAGGCTGCCCAGGTACCGCGTCTGCATCGCTATCGGCGGTACGAACAAGGACAAGGAAGAGAGACAGATCCTGGGTGGCTGCGATGTTCTCATCGCCACCCCTGGCCGCCTCATCGACCACATGTCCAATGAGGACATCCTGTATGCCTTTCGGCATTTGGACACGCTCGTGCTTGACGAGGCTGATCGGCTGCTCGACATGGGCTTCATGCCGGCACTGACAAATATTGTCCGCCACTTGCCTGACAGAAATCAGGTGAACAGACAAGGCATGCTCTTCTCCGCCACCATCGCACCCCACGTCAACCAGGCGGCCGGTCTCGTCTTGTCTCCCTCCTACAAGTTCATCTCTACAATTCCGGCTGGCGAGCTCAACACGCACGAACGCGTCCCACAGCTTCTAGTCAAGGTGCCGACATTTTCCTCCGTGGCGACGGCCATGGTCGGCAGCATCCGTGAAGAAGCTGCGCAACACCAAGACTTCAAAGCCATCGTCTTTGCCCCGACAGCCGCGCTCGCTGGGCTGTACGGACATATCCTCTCCATGGTCCCCCAGCTGCCTCCCGTATCGACTCTCCACAGCCGAATCTCCCAGAGCAAGCGAACAAAGGTCACCAACGACTACCGTGACGCGAAAGCTGCCATCCTCGTCGCAACTGATGTTGTCGCTCGTGGCATGGATTTCCCCGCCGTTACCACCGTCTTCCAGGTCGGTATTCCTTCAGACAAGCAGAGCTACATCCACCGTCTTGGCCGCACGGCGCGTGCTAATGCCGAGGGCCGCGGCATCTTCATCGTCTGCGAAGCGGAGGCGTGGTTCCCCAAGTGGACGTTGAAGGAGATTAGCTTTGTTCCGCACGACGCTGATCTGTCTTCTGCTGATGAAGTGAATAAAGCCGTCGAGACGGTAGAGGAGAGCGAGAAGGAGCAGGTCTATAAAGCTTGGCTTGGCTACTACAATAACCATCTGAAGGGTCTCAAGTGGGACAAGGAGGAGCTGGTGAAGCAAGGCAATGTGTACGCGCGTGATGGACTCGGGGCTCCTGAGACTCCAGCTATCGCCAGAAGCACAGTCGGCAAAATGGGCCTAAGAGGTACGAGGGGCTTAAACGTTGTGCCTGACAAGCCGAAGCAGAGGCGGGTACAGGGCGGTGGAGGACGTGGCAAACGGGGCGGTGAAGCTCGGGGGGGGTATTGATGAGGCAGAACGCACACGCCAATAGCCAGCAGCAACGGGAGGTCATGTAAGAGGAAAGGCAGACTCTGCCCAAGCAGACTGACGAGCCTTTCGCATAGTATTAATGGACAATGACCATGGGTCCATCTGATGTCACGGTCCTAGATCCCTCTTATATGTCGATGTATGAAATACAGCAACGGGTCTCCAGACTGGTTTCCTCTATCTTGTTGTGGTTTTCTGGTTTCCGGTCCAGTGTCCGCTCCACCGACCCAATAAATTACGAAAGTCTATGTTACCAGCCAGCGCCATCACTAAAGCGTCGATGATCCTGACCCGAACTAAGGATTAGTAGAATATGTAGCCGCCATAGTTGCGCTCTCAGCGTCATGCCGCATGGTTCCATGCTCCGGCCTCCTGAGCTTTGACTCCAACTCGCGCGCTTTGACCATGTACTTGCATCGTGAACAAAGCCAAGGGCCATATCGAATAAGCAAGAAGGGTACTGGAATACATGCCAAAGACAGGAATGCCGGAACCGACGATGCCCAATGTATTCCGAGTGCGTCATACATCGTGGGTGTAAACAAAGGGAAGACGGCACCAAAAATGGACCTCAGGACCGAGCTGGCAGCCAGACTGGACGCCGCAAACACAGAATAAGCGTCTATGAGATAGCTAGTCGAGCTGATGAAGATGTTGACCAGCCCGAATCCGAAGAAGGCAGTCCCAACAGCACTGACCATAAAGTGGACAGAGGGAGGGTTCGTCCACGCGAATATGAACAGTCCAACTGGGATTGCTATCGCACCGATTGTTGCTGGTTGTAGCCTTTGTTCGGCAACAAAAAGCTTGTCGACTCCATCCAGAGTCTTGCGGGCTCTCCGTCTGTCGTGAATCATGCAGTACATGACACCTAGAAGCATCCCGACTAGAACAGCCAAGAAAGGTAGAGTTGCGACGCCAGCCGTCCAACTCCGCTGGTCATGATAAACGACGGGAAATGCGGCGAATAGGAGGTATAAGATGCCATACTCAATGGCTAAATACGCCGAAAGGAGGAACACAACCGGTTCGACGGCCAGGAGTACCCATGGGCGGAAGAGGGTTTTCTTAATCTTGGCAGTGTAGGATGTCCCAAGCTTGTCAGCGTTGCTTTTATACACCTTTCCGCTGAGCTTCGACAGACTCTGCGCTCGTTTGTGCAGAAGGGCCGGGGCGTAAGTCTCGGGAATGGCAAGACTACCCATGATCCAAAGGACCCCGGACATGATTGCGAGGAACCATTCAATCCATCTCCATCCTTGAGTCATTCCGATGAAACTTCCAGTGATGGGTCCTAGTGTGGGACCCAAGAATAGCGATGCGGTGAAGACACCCATGGGAGGGCCTCGTGTCTCCAACGGAAAGAGATCTGCTAGCACAGCACCGGTGTGCACCAAAGAGGAAGACCCGAACGCTCCAGCCAGAAAACGCCATACGAGAAGGCTGGCAAAGCTTTTGGAGCACGCAGCGCCGATGTTGGACGCAGTGAAAACCCCAAAAGATATAATGAATGTCGGTTGCCGGCCAAATATCTCACTAAGGGATGCCCAAACAAGTGGCCCGATGGCGAAGCACACGACAAACAAAGAGACACCGAGGTAAGCTGTAGTGTCTGACACTCGGTATTCTTCGACTAGCTGTGGCACTGCCCCAGTGTAAGCAGATGATGCAAGGGCGACTGATAAGGTTGCCAAAGAGAGGATGATGGTGAAAATCCACTTCCTACCCGTCGCAAACTGGCGGGGGTCACGGGGGTCGTTCGATGTCCATTGGACCAAAAATGGATCGGCGTCCGATCCGGATCCCTCATATGGTTGCCCGAGTGCTTCCTTTGATATCGGTCGAAGGCCGAATACTGATCGCCAGGTACGAGTGCCGGCCATAGTAAGGATTGAGCTCTCGATCGAGCAACAGGGACTGATGTTTGAAACGAGTGAAAGTAACATCCAGGGTAAATTTGCTGAACAAGAAGAGGCCATGTTTGACACGGTGAAGGGCTTGACCATAGAGTACATCTTAATAAACAAAGCCGAAAACCCCTGAGATTGAGTTGCTTGCAATGAAGTCCACACATGTCAATCAGTGACGTAAACCGTACGTAAAACCCAGTACCCATTAACTCGATGCAACTCACGCCAGCCAGTGGAAGCAAGGTGAGACGGAAAGGATTATCGATCACGCGATTATGTTGTATGATAATGGGCCCGAGGACGGATCAGATAACTTTAACCGCGGTACAACCAAACTTAATTTTGCCGGCCCGTGTGGCTATGGCTTCAGCAATCCGTACGATGCGCGGGGAATGACCTCATGTGACGGCATCTAGAATTGCATCCTTGTATTTCACTCATGAGTTGACTGTGTTAGGAACATGCCATACCGGCGATCAGTGGGGTGAACGGGACGGATAGCCTCGTCCGAACCGTCTCGCCGGAGCTTTCTCGTCGGAACTGCCTCGTCGGAGCTGCCTCGTCGGAGTTGGCTCGTCGGAGTTGGCTCTTCGGAGTTGGCTCGTCGGAGTTGGCTCTTCGGAGTTGGCTCGGGCGCGATGACGGCACAGCAGGATTGTTCGACGGGTTAGTCGCTTTGGGTATAAAAAGATTCTTCGGCGCACATGTTCGTCCTGATGAGCAGCAAGCACGACTATTCGAGCATTGACACACCTCACACGACAACTCTTTTACTCCAAAGATGGCCGCCATGATTACGAGCGACGTTTCCAACCAGGGCAACCCAAAGAATGGGATCCCTTGGTACTTGGATTCACTCGAACGCATCCCCCCACTAGCTGAGCGTGTACTCGTCAACCATGCAGGTCTGAAGCAGGAGAATGTGAAAGATCATATCATGAAGATTGTGAGAAGTCCGTTAACATTTGGGTTTTGCGTTCCCTAACAAAGTGGTCGGTCTGTAGCGCGAGAAAGCTTGGACCTCGTCCCCCTACCCTTGCATTGGGTTGTTTCGTTTCTTGGATTTCTCTCTTCCCGACTCGCCTCTTTATGACGAAGTTCTGCAACGTCTCAAGAATGGAGAGAAGCTCCTTGACTTTGGTTGCTGTTTCGGCCACGATATTCGAGCCCTGATCGTCGACGGAGTGCCGGCTGAAAATCTTTGCGGCGCAGAACTCAACTCGACATTTCTCGATCTCGGATTCGACCTTTTCTGTGATAAGGATAAGATCAAGTCCTCGTTTTACCCAGCGAACATCTTCGACGAAAAAGATCTGCTGCGTCAGGAGAGATCGAGTCAGTTCGACATAATTCACGTCGGCTCTTTTCTGCATCTCTTCGATTTAGATGGCCAGAAAAAGGCAGCGACTGCGCTCCTTGGGATGTTGAAACACAGAAAAGGAGCTTTGGTACTTGGGCGACAGCATGGAGCTACGAAGGCCAAGGAGGTACAGAATTATCTATACAAGCCTACCAAGGAGAACGAGAGCAATGGACGTCTGCCTACCTTCTTCAATCATGATTCGGACAGCTTTCAGCAAATGTGGAAGGAGATTGGCAAACAAACCGGACTGCAGTTCGATGTTCAAACTGAATGGGGTACATGGGGCTCCGCCAACGGTATGGACCCAGCATACTACAATCTTTGGTCTTGGGAGGACAAGGATACCTTGCGCTTCAAATTCTGGGTGCGCGTGCTCTAACTTGCCACTTACAAACAAATTTGTTACGCCTCGGTCTGAGTCGTAACGGGCAGCACTACTTTGTTTAGGGTAGAGTTCTTAGATTTGGAGACTTTCGATAGAGGAGCAATTGAGTTGCAGTGAGAAGAGCCTGCGGCAGACGTGGTCCACCCTATAGCCACTGCCAATTACTCCAACGTATTATGTGTTCGTCTGACCATGATGTCCCTTATCTTTACAATACAGTTTCATTACAGTTTAAATCTTCGTCTCCTTGTCTGGCCCTGAACCTGTTATATGGCAGTTCGGCGGCCAGTAAGATTAACGCTGGCTCCGAGAGCACTTTATGGCTGTTGGCATAAATGACGATAAGTTGGGATAATTTACTGACCAATCTTCGGGAGAGCAATACTCTGTCGGGTTATGGCTGATTCCCTGGCGAATTGGTGTGAAAATCATGCTCATTGGGCAGCGCAGGTTCGTACAGCAGATGTCATGACCGGCTCCACTGAACATTGGCCGCCAAAGCTTCTGGAAAGATGCATCGGGGTGCAGAAAACACGTTGCTCGCGCTCTGCCCAACGACCGAGATGCATTCAGCCTTGCTTCCAATTCGTCCGCTGTCATGCCTTGGGCAGCTCAAGACTGTGAAAGAATGTTGATTCGCCGGGCAACCGGATATCTCTCCACGGAAGTTGATGTTTCCGAAGCAGTGCAACGTGATGCAGAACTTCTCCCGTGTGTGCCACGCTTCTCCGAGAGGCTGATCTGGCTACATCTACCCTTTCATGAGACCTTTGTTTCGAGGGCTTAGTAATCGGCCATTAACTTGCAGACCTTGCTTGCACGCGTTCCCGAATCACGCTCTTGCGCTTCCAAGTCATCGTCATGAAAACCTTGATTCTCTTGGCGGGCCTGTTCAGCCAGAATGTAGCAGGCTTCCCTCGTTGGCTAATGAAGAGGGGAGTAGACCCGGAGGAGATGAGGAAGCTGGCTCGCATTGCAGCCGAAATTGAGCTAGACTCAAGGTTTTCACGGCGAGCTACCACACGGTCAATAGACTTTGATGCCAATTTTCAATACGTTTCCACGAGCGGGGACTACGAGTTTGTCCGATACGTCCCGCTGCAGATGGCATGGTCAAGTCTAATATCCATGGGCAGATGACTCCAGGCCTTCATGACCTTCGTGGGCCATGCCCCGGCCTAAATGCCATGGCCAATCATAACTATATACCCAGGAACGGAGTTGCAACCATCTCGCAGTTCATCCAGGGCACCTCGCACGGTGAGTTGTAGCCTTCGGCTAGCTTTGCAGTGAAATCTCCGCAGTCTTTGGCATGGGGCTGGATCTGTCTGCCTTTCTCACTGTGTACGGAGCCGTATTCGACGGAGATCTGATGAAGTGGTCCATTGGTGGGCCACCGCCCGGGGGTTTACTGGGCGCATCTGGACTTCTCGGGCGACCGCAGGGCATATCCAACTCGCACAACAAGTATGAGTGTGACGTTTCCCCGACAAGAGGCGATCTTTACGAATAGTAAGCTCTCGTTCCGTTCACAACCGGCTTTGGATTGCAGCGTTGACGATTGTATTCGAAGCGGGGACGCCTACAGGCTCCAGATCCAGCAGTTCCAGGAACTCTACGACCAGCCGCTCGGTCCGAATGGCTACGATCTGAGCACCCTGACAGACTTCCGCGTCAAGCGCTTTAGGCGGTCAAGAGAAAACAACCCGTACTTCTTCAACGGGCCGTTTACGGGTGTCGCAGTCCAGCCCGCCGCCTTTACATTCATCTACCGCTTCATGGCAAACAATTCGGCAGAGTATCCCGAGGGCTATCTTGATGGAGATGTGCTCAAATCAGTTTTCTCCATTACTGGAGAACCAGGTAGCTTTGTGTACTCCGAAGGCCACGAACGCATCCCAGAGAACTGGTACAAGCGTGCCATCGGCAACGAGTATACGATTCCGTTTTTCTCTCTTGACCTCTGCGAAGCCGCTGTCAAGCATCCAGAGTTCCTTGCGGTTGGAGGCAACACTGGGAAAGTCAACACATTTACAGGTGTTAACGTGATAGAACTGACCAACGGTGTCTTCGACGTCAAGACTCTACTTGAAGGCAATAACGCCATCTGCTTCGCTTTCCAGTTTGGCCAGCAGGCGGCTCCCGACCTGCTAAACGGTTTATTTAGTAGCACGGCAAAACCACTTGCACAGTTCAATGGTGCCTTGGTCAAAGTGCTCAGCTCGTTGAGAGGTCCGCAGCTGGGGGCAATTGATGCTAGCCAACTGCGCAAGTTTCCGGGATCAAAAGGTGCATTCTGAGGGCTCCGTGACGGGATACCTTTTTCGGGAGTAGCTGCATGAGCACTCTGATTATTTTCAAGGGTCGATTTGGGTCATGTTGTACAAAATTGATCTGCCGCTGCGAGCATTCACTGACGACGCTGTTAATACCTCAGTGCGCTCTCTGTAAAACAGCAACTGCCAGAAAAGACGTGAAAATGTCGCATTCTTCGGCACAACCTGCATGTCATGGTGGCTTGTAAAACGACTGCCCGTCCTTCCTTGGTGTGAGATACCAAATTGTACAAGGACTGCAGCACCGTTCCTGATGTGCCGTAAATGAGGTCGGACAGACCCTCTTCCATCCAATGTTCTTGGTCTGACCCTGGGCTGTCTCGGTAACCTGCCACGAAATCCAGCCAATTGCTGTGCCTCGTGTGCCGTCCTGTACGCCGACGCCCTTATTAATGTGAATCATAACGATGAAGTCTCCCCGCCCTGCCCACCTCACCCCGACTCTTCAGCGAGACACCGCCGACCCGTTGCGTGTATCCGCAAAAATATAAACATAAGTTTATTCTTGTACGTTAGTGGGAGTGAGCTGCACGCCTCGTTACTGATTCCTTCCGAAAAGCAGTCGCCACTGACAAGAGAACGACGATGGTTTCCGTCCGATTCGTTATGGTGGCGTGGCTGCTTTCCGCTGGCTGCGCAACCGCGAACCCAACAGTCGTGGATACCCAACACGAAGTCACGTATCGCGGCCTCCACCGCAACGGCATTGAGGTATTTCTCAACATCCCATATGGGCAAGACACCGGCGGCGCCAGTCGCTTCAAACCACCAAAGCCCCGGGTTGCGGCGCGCGGTAGCACGATCCACGCGAACGCGTATGGGCCCGCATGCCCTCAGCAGCTCGGAGGATGGGTGGTTCCCATATCGCTGAGCAACGTCACAAAGATTTCAGAGGACTGCCTCAATCTGAATGTGGCGAGACCCAAAGACACGTGTGTTCACGACCGACTGCCCGTCTTGGTATTCCTTCATGGTGGGAGCTTTTGGACAGGGCAGAACCAAGAGGTCACCATTTCACCAGACGGGATGATCCTGCAGTCGGTGAAGAATGGGCTCCCAGTAATTCATGTCGCCATGAACTACCGCCTCGGCTGTAAGTCAACTCGTTTGCATCTTGGCCAAGCAGCGTCGAAGTTAACGTAATGTGCAGTTTTCGGCTTTGCGCAATCGGATGCTCTCAAGTCTGAAGGCTCGGAAAATGCGGGCTTGAGAGATCAGCGGCTCGCGTTGGAATGGGTTCGGGACAACATTGGACAATTTGGCGGTGATCCCGAAAGGATTACAATATTTGGGCAGTCTTCCGGAGGTGCGCGGTTTAAATTGTTTCACAGAACACCCGATAAGAGCTTCAGCTGCTAACAGGCATGTCAGGTTTGTCCGTGGGCATGCAGATCATGGCATTCGGCGCGAGCAAGCCCGTCCCTTTCCAGCAGGGCATATGTGAAAGCCAGGCTCTCGAGCCAGGCATCACGGGCAACTTTACCATCGATGCCATGCGCGCCCTTGTCGAATATGTGGGCTGCAACTCCAGCAGCTTACATTCGAAGGATACGGTGGCATGCCTTCGGATGTTTGACATGGAGACGTTGCTGAATGCCTCCCTGACCACATACCACAGTGACATTGTCCACAACATCGGCGACATATGGCTTCCAGCCGTCGATGGCGACTTTCTTCCCTCTGCCCCATCGCAACTTATTAGACAAGGTCGATTCGCCAACGTCACAACAATGATTGGGTGGTGCGAAGATGATGTGACGTTCTTCACAGACCCGAACATTAAAACCCCAAGCGACACGCTCAACTTCATATCAGCGTATGCTCCGGACATGACACAGGATAGCCTCCACAAACTCCTCTCGCTATATCCAGCATCCGATTTTCCTGCAGGCAAGAGTTTGTCGAGCGAGTTCTACCGTTCGGCGAGGATCTTCAGAGATATCCTTATGACTTGCCAACCGATGTGGTATGCCAAGCACATTGCGGCGGCGGGAAATGACGTGTATCTGTACGACTGGAACCAAACTATCCTCGACCCTATCCTGGCTTATACGATGAACCAAACTGGATTCGGTCCCATTCACACGTCTGAGTTTGCCTACATCTTCGGCAACCTCTCGCATTATGATACAAATGGATATCCCTTCCATCCATCCAAATCCGATTACAAGTTGAGGGATAGGGGGTCGAGGTCTTGGTCAACGTTTGCCAGCATCGGAAAGCCAAGCTTGGAGGGGCATGACACCTTTCAGGGATTCACGCCAGGATTCCGCACAGTCAACGAGACCCATGTCTTCGTGATTGGGGCGTCTCATGAGGGTCTTTCGGCATTGGATGGACCTCATGCATACCCTGAGATTGCCAACCAGAAGCTGAGAGAGAGGTGTGACTTCATCAATTCCCCAATGATCATCGAGCAGTTACGGTACTAGTCTTTGCAGTCAGACTGCTGGCGGCAGGTGTACTGCTAACTTGGGACATCAGTAGACACCCTCTGACCACTAAGATTTAGTAGCGAAAATTACAACAATGTAGCTCCTGCATGAACTTCCGCCGGCCTGGTACTCTCACGTAGAACTCGCTCCAAAACTCCATAAGCATACCATCCATACCTAAGACAAATTAGTAACTAGAAGCACGTACGGGCGGCTATCCCTACCTTGTGCTCCAATGAGGCACACCGATATTGTCTCTTCTACTATTGCATGGGCAACAGGGGATTCCCGGCTAACCGAGGCAAATTTGGATACAGACTGTTAGCAAGCGTCATCACAGAGGGCCATACGTGCTACTCTCGGTTGACAATTTGTGGAAGCCCACTTATAAAGGAATATAGATCTCGAAGATATCTAAATTATTGGAGCTATAAAGCCGCTTTTCAGGCGGCCTGCTGGAAAATTGTCACTAGCGGCAATGGAAACCATCTTAGCAATTATACACTTATGGATTATACACGTCTCGGTGTTGTGGCCGTGGATCTCTAAGAAATGTATTTCTGTCAAGAACATGATCGCACAGAAATTTGTGGTAAATTTTCTGCTGCTCGGGCAAACACTGTCAGCCTATACACGGTCTGAATCCGCCACGAACATTTACCTGGGTCAAGCTCTAGATGCCATACCAAGGCATGCCAAAGGTTTGGAAAGCGTTGATTGACAGTGCGAAAAGTCCTGCAGTGCCTAGGTGCTTGTGAAGGGTCAGTCCGACCTCGGCCGCGAGGGACTACGAGGTCCTACGAGGACACAGGGACGATGCCATTCAGACCTGATATGCCACGTGTTGAACGAATGCCAAAGATGCCTTGGCTTGCGGCCGGGCCGATCATGCTGCCCACAGCTGGTTTCTTCTCAGAAAGGCTGAAATCTGAGGTGGATACTCATACTATCAGTTCCAATGCCATAGTCCAGCCAAGCATATGCAGCGACGGATACCGCACTACCAGTTCTGCTCCCACCAGGTTCAAGATAGCCATCTCGCCAAGGGATTGAAACGGCATAGTCAATCCAGTCACGAACAGTCTTGGTTTGGCGCACAATTATTGCTCCAACATTAAGTAATCTTGTGACCATATTCGATGCCTGCTTCGCTTTGCCTGAGAAGGCCTGGAATTCGCGGCTTGAGGCGCTGGTTGGGGTGCCTGCTAGATGATATACGTCCTTCACGGCAACGCGCTTGCCCCGTAATGGGACTTCGTGGCTCGGCGGCTCAACATACAATCGCAATGGAACAGGAATAAGTAATAATTTAAGGGAAGAAAGGGCGCCTATAGGTATATTAATTCTGTGAAGTATACCTTCTTAAGTCTTAGGTTAGCAAGAAAGTATCCCTTATATATATGTCTAGGCACCTAGCACCGCCCCTATCGTGGGTATGTCCGTCTTCCCCGTCAAAGTATATACCCACGACGCGAGAAGGGTCTTGGTAATACGGAGGTTGAGGAACAAAATTGAGTATAGTAACAGGGGACCCCTATTACTGTACTAGGAGAATATTTCCTGTTTTATATAGTATGCTTTGTACGCTTGCGCATTATATCGTCTCGGTTTCGCCTGCCCGCTCCTTAGTCACGCCTCGCCGACTAGGAGAGAATGCCTAATCAGGTCGAAGAAAGAGCTATTCAGAATTGCTTTACGTCCGTAGTAACGTTAGATTTACACGGTGGCAGTGGTCCCCTGTTACTGTACTCACTTTTGTCCTCAACCACCGTACTTTGTACCTCACTTCACTGTTATGTACGATGACCCACTGATCCGCTTTCATAAGACACACTGGACCAACCGTTGGCGCTAGGATGTCTTGACCCATGGTGACATTTTCTGACCAACCAATCTTTTTCACTGCGGGTTAACAGTGCTTTGATACGCCTTATTAGAGGTCTTGAATCCCAGAACAAACAAGATGAACGACCCGCAGCTCCGGTGGCGCTCCCATGTTACTTGGCGGAACAGCACGCGGAGCAGCACCGTGGCGTCCTCCACAGGCAACGTGTTCCTGTGCCGTGAGATTGTGCCATACTGGCCCCCTGGAGAACCTCCGCTGGGTCCACTCTCCCTCGTACCTAAGCCCCCACCACCGGACTGAATGAGTGGCCGCGAACCGAACACGCACCTGAAACACATCGGCTGTGCGAGCGCATCTCATCTCGTTTACGAGTAGTCCGTACGACGTAGAGGGTGGGATGGGCCGCACGCTTTTTGCATGCGCGCGGTGGAGAGTATCTCCGCGGCCTCGGTGGGCTACTCGAGTCTCTGCCTTCAGTCATGTTCACACCGGAGGCTCCGCATGGGACAATCTTGGTGTGTCTCTCCTCCTTTGACAAACGTGGCATGTGGTCGTTTCTTCCACCGGACCCTACAAAACGAAAGCTACGAAGAAATACAAACGCGAGGCGACTTCAAGCTGGGCACCACTCGGTCACCATCCCCACCCATTCGACTTACCGACCCATCTTGCGCAATACGCTCTTGTTCGCGCACGACAACAGAGATACGAAGATACACTGACGCAACGAGCGAAGCAACAAGAGGCCACGGACGACATGCAGCTGCACGTCAGCACGCGGCTTGTGGCCCTTGTGGTCACGATGGCGTCACTCGGGTCTGCGGAGAAAATGCTGTTGTCCACGTCCCTCAACTCCTGTCAACAAAACTCCATGTTCACAGCCAGTCTCTTCAATGTCATCTACACCCCTCTCAACGGAAGCGCTGAGATTCAACTAGTGGCTACATCGTCAGTCCAGGCCAAAGTTGTCTTCCAGCTGGCAATATCGGTGTACGGGTACGAATTTCTTCGACAGACCGTTAACCCTTGCGACCTGCATCTTCCCGGCCTCTGCCCAATGGTCCCTGGAAAGATGAATGCTCCTTTTAACATACCCGTCCCTAAGGAGGCTGCAGAGAAGATCCCGGGTATTGCTTACGGCATTCCTGACTTGGATGCTGTTGTTCGCGTGCATGTCAACTTGACTAGCACTGGCGAAAGCATTGCCTGTATGGAAGCCAACATTTCCAACGGCAAAAGCGTCAACGTGGACGGCGTCAAATGGGCAACTGCTATCGTGACTGCCCTGGTGCTGGCTTCCTCCGCCGTCATCAGCGGACTCGGGCATTTTAATGCTGCTGCTCATATTGCTGCCAACTCGCTCTCCGTCTTCAGCTACTTCCAGGCACAGGCCATCGTCGGCCTGAACGGGGTGCCGCTACCCCCAATCGCTCAAGGATGGACCCAAAACTTCCAGTGGGCCATGGGCATTATTCGCGTTGGGTTTATGCAAGATATTTTCACGTGGTATCAGCGCGCAACCGGTGGAGCACCGTCTTTGATATTCGACTCTCTTACCACGGTTTCAGTACAAGTTCAAAAACGAAGCCTTGGACTTGCCGAATCTGCACGTGACCATTTAAAGCGAGGCATGGGAATATTCCTCAGGACAGCCATGAAGCGGTCTAACATCACCACGGGTTCCGGAAGCTACGTCGTCTTTGGTATTCAACGCGCGGCTTTCAGAGCGGGGATCGAGACAACGAACCTCTTCATGACTGGCTTGGTGTTCTTCTGCATTTTGGTTGCCGTGATTGTTCTCAGCGTCGCCGCCTTCAAGGGCATTTGCGAGCTTGTCGTCAAAAGAAAATGGATGAATGACAGCCGGTTCATCGACTTTCGCGGGAACTGGCTCGTCGTCCTCAAGGGTATTCTGTATCGAATTTACCTCATTGGCTTCCCCCTGGGCGTCATTCTCTGTTTATGGGAGTTTACACAGGTAGACTCCGCGGCAGAGGTCTTCCTTGCTGTCATCTGGTTGCTGGGCATGTGCTCTACTCTCGGCTGGGGCGTCTTTCAGATTATTCAACTCGCCCGCCGGTCCTTTGCACTTCATGGAAACCTGGCCTACATCTTGTATTCGGATCCGCGGGTGTTTAACCACTGGGGCCCTCTGTACGTTCAATTTCGGGCGTCTTCATACTACTTTATCGCTCCGACCCTAGGATATTACTTTATCAAGGGCGCACTCGTTGCCTTTGGTCAGCGGAACAGCACTGCCCAGGCTGTTGGGTTTGTTTTCGTTGAGTCCATTGCTCTGGCGGCAGGCTCCATTCTTCGACCGTGGATGGATAAGAGCACAAATTCGTTCAACATTGCCATCTGCGTTGTTAACTTACTCAACGCAATTTTTCTTCTGATTTTCTCCAACGTCTTTGGTGCGCCGATGCTGGCCATTGGCGTTGCTGGCGTCGTCTTCTTCGTCTTGAATGCCGCTTTCTCACTCGCTTTATTACTTATGGTAATGATATCGACGCTGTTCACCTTCTTCCGCGAGAACCCCGATGCCCGATACCAATACATGGCCGATGATCGAACCTCATTCCTGCAGTCTCAGGCCCGGCTTACCACGACCGCTGAACTGGATGCTTTGTCCGCTACCGCTAGAGGCGATGGGGCACGAAGCAAGACTGAGCCTCTCCTGGAAGACAACAACGGGTTGCTACACTCAAACGGAATTGGCTCGACGCCTCGCGAGCCCCCCAATGGATCTAATATATCGGTTTTAAGATCGCTAAACATGCCTCACCGTGGAGATAGCTCTCTGCCTGTCATGAGTTCTTCCACATATAAGGCCCCCCGGCAATGACCGAACGAACGGTCGCAGTGTCGATATCACCAACCACTCACGGCGTTTGGGATCACCAACTGGCTGGTATTAGCCAGCTCGCGATGCCAGATCTACCAGGGTACAGTTGCACGAGGGGGTCGGGCGAGACCTTCTATTTTGGGCAATGTGTGTACGATGTGGTCATCGCAAGGGACCTCATGTGGCAATGTATCAATAGGCCAGCGAGTACTGCGAGGCATGTCGTATAACACGATCCCCCATTCTCATGCGCTCGCAACAAAGAACATCATTGGCTGTAGAACGTCTACTGCTTTTCGTTTGGCCGTTGAGCTTGCCTTTAACAAGGATGGTGCTTCCGAGGCCGCTGAGGACGACAGTTGATCTGTACTCGTGCTTCGTAAAAATCGGACGCTAAGAGGCCTCTGAGCTTACTGGATACATACCGAATATACCTGTTTGAGTGATCAACATCGACGCTAACCTGTTCCAGGGCAGTGTTACTAACACGGGAACCCTCGAGAAGTCGAGTTGCCAAGCGCCATGTCTGCGTTGAGTCGGATATCCAATGTGCCGCCACATATCTTAAAGATTAAACATCGCCTGTCATTTGGCTGTTCTCAAATGAGAGCTAACCTTGCAAGGCAAGGGATCACCAGGGGCTAGCACCTCGGGCGGCTCACTCGCGCCGGATCTTGATGACACCACCCGGTCTTGCCCCGACCCGCCAGCTACAGAAACTGCGTCTCCGACAACTTGACACAGGCTCAGCAAGTCCCATTCCGTGGCCCGTTGTCGTCATTTCTCCCAGCTTCATAACTGCCTATTCTGTCATCTGGAGACCGCAAAGCTTCCATGCGGTTTTATTAGGGCCGGTGCTGAGTGGTTGTCTCTGGTAGAGAAGTTGCAGGCACATGCTGGGAGACAGTGGCGCCTGCGTTTGCGCAACGGTAAACTAAACACTATGGCAGCGATGTGTAAGAATCCCAATCATCCAGTGGTCTACGAAGCGGCAATCCTTGGTCGGTGCGCCGCTTGCTATTCTGCCAACGCGACACAAGCTAGGCCGGAAACGGAGGCGCTCAAACTGCTCCGTAGCTTTAATTGATCTCTAATGTCTGGGCTTGACTGTACCGAAAAGTTTCAACCCTTTGCAAGCATGCGGGGACGCGCCAGCGACAACCTCGGCTTGTCTGTACTCCGTAATTCGGAGCACCATTCCTCCCCGCACATGGTGACATCCACCCGCGTCGTCCGACTGACATATAAAGTGTCGCAAAGCGGTTAGGAAGCGGCGACCGCCTGTGCTGCGATAAACTTGAACCGCCGCTCATCCGTCTCTTAGTATTAACCATCATGGCGGCTCGGTCTTTCTTTTCAGCCCCTGCGGTGATTCTGATCTTCGCAGTCCTCGTGGCCTACCTCTATGGACCAGGCGTGCGGCGAACTGGGGTCGTCTTGGGGTTGTTCAGAACCCCAGCAAGCACGGTCCAGACTTTAGCTAACGACTTTGGCATCGTTGAAAGAACGACGCACTGCGAGGACCTTCATTATCACGAGCCTAGCAACCTATTGTTTACAGCGTGCGAAGACACGGAAAGCACCCGATACTCTTGGTTCCCAGCACTCGCAATCTTTGACAGTCCGTCGGGTGCCGCAAATGCGCAAGGTAGCATCAAGATCATTGATCCTGTTGTAAGTCGAACGCCATGAGTTGGTGCACCGCCGACAGGGACTTTTTCTCACTACAGTCACAATAGACGTTACAGGCTCAGACCCTGGCGCTCCAGAACTTCAAAGGGCCATTCATCACACATGGAATCGATGTTATAGATGACCCTGATCGGCAGCGAGGGGAGGCAGTTTACATTTTTGCCGTCAACCATATTCCAAATCGAGACCACTACGAGAAAGGCGACACTGAAGGGCCCAAGTCCCATTCCGTGGTCGAGGTCTTCCACCACATCATCGGATCTAATGCCGCGCGACACATCCGCTCTGTTTGGGATCCTTTAATGAGAACGCCGAACGACGTCCTGGGCATATCGCCGACATCGTTTTTCGTAACAAACGACCATTATTACGAGGAGGGAATAATGAGAACCTTGGAGGACCTCTACTTTGGAACCAAGTGGTCTACTACCATCTTCGTCGAGTTTTCCGGAGCTGCAACTGACTGTGATGGCCACGGAGTCGAGGCTTCCCTCGCCCTGGACGGCTTGCATAACAACAACGGGCTGGCCCATGGAAGAACACCACAGGAGGTGCTTGTTGCCAGCTGCAGCAGCGGCGTATTGCATTTGGGTATCAACAGCAAGAATAAGGGTTCCGCCGACACACGCCGCAGCATCAGAATCATCGAGTCACTGGAACTTGACTCCACGATTGACAATCCGAGCTACTTTGCCGACCCCTACGCCAACAGCACTTTCGACGCCAGCGGGTTTGTTCTTGGCGGGCTGTCAAAAGCCGCGAACCTGCTACGAAATATTCGGGACCCAGATGCAAAGGACGGCGTGATGGTGTGGAAAGTTACACCACTGCACCAAGGACAGCAGCGAAAACACGTTGGTGGGGATGGTGACAACTGGGCCAGATGGAGCACTCGCTTGTTGTTTGAAGACGATGGCAGCAGGATACGCACGGCCAGCAGCGCGGTCCTGGTTGCCATCGATCCATCCAAAGACGACGATCGCCGCCGAGCACGTCTTTTCGTCACCGGGTTTCTGTCCAAAAACATTGTTGCTGTTAATGTTGATCTATAGCAAGGGCTTGGCTTTCGTGGCAGTCACCTGGTTGGGGGGACTTGCTGAACAGATGATACTCCACTGGATGCGCCTTCTGGTTCGTGAAAGTGCGACGGCATGTTGACAGGCTGGTGGAATTTATACCTGGCATTTGGTTAACTACCGAGGTGAATTCTCAATAATAAAAGTGCCTTGTTGCCTTGAATGGAGGAGAAGCCTGGTATCCGTATAGCGACTGGTAACATGGCCGTGCTGCCCTGTACTTCCCAGCAGAGGATGATCAGCATCCGCTATTGTGCCCCGTATGAGCAGGATGGTGGCGTTGGGCTATTGATTGGCTGACCAGGCCATTCCCCAGGAGTCCAAGACTTCCAGGCTCTGGTCTGTCGCCTACCCCGCAAGCGTCTGGGCGCCCAGGGCGCCCAGAATACGCTGGAGCCTCACTGATCGGACAGGTTGAGGCCGAGGGTTGACCTCGATGTCATCGAGGCTGAGGCAGGAGGCTAAGCAGGCTCCAGGGCAAGCTCATCTCCGTCAACTAACCACTCCTCCTTTGCCACCGCTCGCACCGCAAGCTTCATGCCAGCACAAAAACAGCGACAGAGCGGCCAACCATGCAGAGCGACTTGGTCACACGCCGGACGCAATTCTCCAGCTGCGACGAATGCCGTCGCTCGCGGGTCAGGTGTGACGCCCTGAGCCGTGGAGGTTTAGGCGACGAGTTGTCGGCGTCCTGCACGCGGTGCCTGAACCGGAACCAGCAATGCACTTTCAAGGTATGTTTGCTGTAATTCACGCTCGGCGACGTTGTCTTGACCATCTCTGGTCGTCTGCTGGTGCAGTGGATGAGAGACATCAAGGGCCCAGCGTCGAGGAAAGCCACGCTGGGCAAGCGAAGATCACGTCGACAATCAGTGCCTTCCCTGAGTAGCGACACGACGGTGTCACGGGACGGCGATTTCCAAGACGCTTCGACCTCGATTGAAACAGCGGACGGAAGTCTCGGCAGCCCACACGGGGCGGCATTCGGGGACTCTCCGGTCCAAGCCGACTCGGTCCGGCGCAGATCAACATCAATCGGCGCTCAGTCTATGGCTGGTACGGCGTCGCCGTCGGTCTCAGAACCTCGAAGCTCGGTCAATGCCCCTTGGCTCCAGACCATCTACAGTGAAGGCTTCGATGCGGTGTTCGGTTCCTGGATGGGAAGACACGGATGCCCGTTCCTGTAAGTTCTGGACCATTCGTCCCGGGAATACTGCCCAATGCGCTTGTTTCTAACAGGGAGACAGGTTCGGTGAAAGCAGCCTTGCCGACAAGAATGCCAGCATATCCGCTGTGTGCGGCCGTCTTGATGAGTGGATGGAAGATGCCTCGGACGAAGGAACTACGCGCTTGCCGACTGGCACCGGTAGACGCCAAAGTTTGAGAGATCGGCTGATCGACAAGTCTCTCCGAAGCACCATTGCCGCCTTTTCGGCGAGGTGGCTCCCTTTGACATCTTGCAAAACACAGCCAGACCTGTGCCATCGAAACGCCATTCTCGCGCTTTGGCGACATGCCCGACGAGACATGCTTCGGGTCATCAACCGGCCCTCGTACCGTTCAATGCTGGCGCTGTTCCTATTCGCCTTGACGCCCATCCCGGCAGGCATCCTGGAGGAAGAGGAAATTGACGGCATCTCCGGTCAAGCTTGTGTACATGCGGCCCTGCAACAGATCCAGATGCTCCGAGCCAGGCAGAGGAACCTGCAGTTCAGTGGGTCAAAGGTGTCCCCGTCAATTAAGTCCAAGGCCATAAGTGCCAGCCCTGAGTCGATTGGAACCTCTGACTTCATCGCCGCGGAGAGCATCGCGTACTGGGCGGCCCTGACATTTGACACCTCGGCATCCTTGACGCTCAATTGCAGATCGCTACTTTCCTCGGGCCTCTTTGGATTCGAGGCCGAGCTGCCTTGGCGCCTGGTCAGGGCCGGCGCAAAGATGTTCCAGGAGACTGCGCAGAATTGGCGCGCTGACGGCGTCCTCGACATGACGGACGACAGGGCGAACCAGATCATCGCAAACGGGGCAGCGTGGAAGCTTTTGGCATGGAAGCTGACAGCGGTCTTCAAGGAGGCTCTGAGAGATGGGCATGACGAGGCGCAAGTCAGCAAGGCTTACGCGCAGGTCACCGAGGCCATCCATCAGTTCAATGGCACGTACCGCCAGCCACTGGAGGCGTGCCAAAGACGGATGCAGTTTCTGGGGCAACAAACGAAGCTTCGCTGGTGTAAGTGCTACAATAAACGTCAAATGTTGCTGCATGAAGCTGACTGGCCCCGCAGATTCGCTGATGCTTCATTACCACCTGAGTATTCTCATGTTGGTCGACATCATCGAGGCCACAGATCGTTACGATTTGCTGGCCGGTCTCGCCGAGGCAACAGCCGAGGCCGAGAATGCAGTCATGAACACTCTGGTCTTTGGCCTGCACAACACATTCATCTTGGGCTTCAAGGACACTCCAGCATACACCCGTGACACGGACAGCGAAGCACCAGAGGCATCGGTGTCAGTTCCTCTAATATCCATCGACCCCTACCCGCACCACGTTGTTGCCAGCGTGCAGCTCATCCGGAAGACGATTGACAGAGACTTGGCGTTGGGCAAGATCGCCGAAGAGTCTCACTCGACCCTGCAAGCGACACTGGAGCGAACTCTGAGCCACCTGCCTCAAAGTTCCAAGTCCGTCCAAGCAGCAAGAGACAGATTTTACTTGAAGAAGCCAAACGACACCATGGCTCTACACCAAGACCCGTACGTAGTCTTGCACGCGCAGTATGCAGAATGAATCAGTCCTGAATGACGCTGGGTTGAACAGACATGACACACGCACAAACCACCGCACGCCGCATAACCGTTGAAATGATGCAGGTTCTGGCTCACGTGTACAAAGTGTTCCCCATTTGGCCCTTTGGATGCATTTTACTAACCCAGGCACAGGCATCCTATTGGTAATGGCCTCCTTGGATTGGATTGACCGTCGGGCGAAGGCTCCAACGATTATCGTGTCACTGCGTCTCAATGGACAGGTTCCGCACCCACATCGTTCAGATGGGGTAGCCCACTGGCCATTACGGTGCGACGCTGGCCCACGCCCATCCAAGAGTTCCCCATGACCAAACTCAATGACATGACCACAGTAACTAGCAGTCTGATTGGCAGGCAGAATGATGATGGTGGCTGCAGAAGAGGGGAGCTGTGTTTTCGGATCCGAGGACCCCTGCTCGCCATTTCTGACAATATGCGCGGCACCTGGGGCGCGACGCTCCCGGATCCGAAGCCAGCAATTCGTACGCACTTTGTACATTGTGCGAATGCTCTAGAAATCACCTGTTTTCTTCGGTATATCTTTCGATGTTGTCATGTTAATTCTTCCTGTTAGGCATCGCCAAGTGCAACGAGATGCTTCCTGCCATGGCTCGCACTGCCAGGACTTCCGTCGCTCTCCTGGGTGCAGGATCACAGGGGAGGCGTCTGGCTTACATGGTGAGCATCCACCTTGTCGTCGCCCACAAAATCACGCCTCGAGTTCATCTCTTTCAACTTCTTTCGGCCTTTTTACTAACACTTGGGTGACGCGTAGTGGTCGACCAGAGGCAAAGATGTCCATCTCATTGATGCGCAAAGCAGCCAGCTTCAAGCCAGCGTCGAAGCTGTGCAAAGGCTTCGGTCAACGCAGGCGCTGCAAGGCACCTGGGGGCGTATCAAAACCCATTTGCCAGGCACTTTAGAAGTGGCGTTGCAGAGCTCTTGGCTCGTAGTAGAGGTATGATGTACATATACACAGGTGCCAATCGTGATCCAGCTAACGGAAAAGTGCGTTCCTGAACGGCTGCCGTTGAAGCAGCAGGTCATCTCGCAACTAGACTCTCTGGCCCCGGAAGACACCATCATCGCTTCGAATTCGAGCAGCTACTCTTGCGCTGAGATACTCGACGGGCTAACTTTAAAGAATGAACGGCGTGTGCTCAGTGCGCATACTTGTAAGTTGCCCGTCCTTCCTCCCCCAGTCAATTGAGCCTAACACGAGGCCATCTAGATTGGCCACCGGAGACGTCTGGTAAGTGTGGCGTCGCCATCCACGCTTTGCCACTTGCTGATGCTGACACATTTCCAAGTTATTGAGATCATGGGCCACGAGCATACCGATGCTTCTTGCGTCGACCTCATGATGGACCAGTGTGCGGCTCATGGGTTCTCGCCATTTCATGTCAAGAGCCATTCCATGGGTTACATTTACAATCGGTAGGCTCGCCCCGCCATTGTTGCTCAAGGAATATGGTTTTTCTAATTGTTGCTTCTGTAGAATCTGGGCTGCCATCAAAAGAGAAGCCTTGCTAGCAGCGGCGGAAGGAGCTGGGACTCCGGAGGAAATTGACGCCATATTTCGGGGCGTGTTGAAGACTGCCAAAGGGCCATTTGAGCTGATGGACATTGTTGGCTTGGACGTTGTGCTCGACATTGAGCAACATTACGCGTCGGCCAGACGGGACATCCCCAGTGAACCCCAACAGTACCTGAACAAGTTCCTCCAGAACGGACACCTTGGCGTGAAGAGCGGGCGAGGCTTCTACACTTATGACAGCACATGATATGTACCTACTAGGGGCTGGATTTCTTCAATGGCCTACATGTTGATACACGACATATGTGGCCGTTGGGAGAGACTCAAGTGCAATGGTGCCATTGTGCGCCCACCTGTGCCGACTTCCTAAGGCCATAGAAAGCATACAACTTCTTCCTATTTCGCAGCTAAACCGTGCGAATAGCCAGTCTCCGTCAATGCCAGTGGATTCACAGTCTTTGGCGCTAATCAGCTGTGTATTGGCCAAATGTCGGTGCCACGGCAAGCACGGCACTCAATCGCGCTCAACAATAGAAAAAGCTCAGGTTTCTCATTTCTTCTGCGTACGATACTTTAATAAAAAGGGCTCGACCTTTGCAACAATATTTATCATGGCATGTCGAGCCGCGTGAGGTCTCCCGAATCCCACCATCGTGTCGCGGCGTTGATACGGGATTCCCAACCAAGCGAGAAAATGCGGATTGCGAGCAGACTGCAATTTTTGGGCATTAAGCTCTAAAGCCACTAGTAATTATAGTCACTTGGTTGACTATGGCAGTCATTTGAACCCCGGCAATTCCTCAAGTGAGCGAAAGTAATTGGGGGAGCAGGTGTCGAGCTGACCTCCGTTTTGGTCTGCGCCCATCCCATACCAACCGACCCAGTCGAAGCAGGCATTTGGATTGGGCAGCAAAGTCCTTGCCCATATTGTATGGGGCGTGTAGTCCGTCATCGCTTGCGGGTATAGGACGATGATACCGTTTGTATCTGCTGGAGCGGCTAAGTCAACTCCGAACATGATGGTGTCTACGTTCTCAAGGCCACGTTACTTACCCGCCCACTTGATTAATCCGGTGTTTACGATTCATTTCAATCCGATCTGGCCGTGGCTTTGAGACCACCCGTGTAATGTAACAGGAAGTTTGCAGGGCTCTGCGCCAGTCTGGCATGCCTTGGGCACGTACAGATAGCCAGTCCTGTCCAACCCAGCGGCGCCATTCTTGCCTGTCTGATCAAAAGCAACAGTGGTGCCCGTCGAAGCACCGTCATTCTTGGCGGTAAGATTGCCATACATCCACTTTAGAACGCGCCCAGCACCGTCGTATCCGCAGTTACACATGTATGGGGAAGTACTCTGCCCACACTGGTTCTCGTGGGCCGTTGAAGTTGGTTGGGAAAACGTGAGCAGCACCACTGCTAGTGACAAAGGGGACTCTTGCTGCATCATCAAGTTTGGAAAGCTGCGACTTTAACTGATTCATCGGGTTTGGTCCAACAACTGTGTCAGCTGTTCCGGACTGCAGATAGATCTGGCGATTGGTGAGGTTGTCAAGGGAAGCGATTTGCTTCCCGCTCCAAGACTTCATGTTGGCTGTCGGCTGGGTAATGGATGGATTCCAGTTCTGCATGCATGTAGTATACGGGTAGCTCAAAGCAAGTCAGTGGGATGTCAAGGATATATCGCAGACCTGCAAAGCACTGAGTAATTGAAGTCGTACAACTTGGTTGCGGGCACAGTCAAACGGTCCTCCGGCGAATACCCCGAACCCCAATCTTTAACACATCCGAGTATGCGATGCCGAGCTGCGCCGCCATAAAGCCATCGGAGGAAAGTCCAGACACAGACACCGAGCCGGGGTCGACATTGTAGGAATCGAGCGCTGCTGCCGTGATAAAGCTTAGAAGAAGCCCGAGGGAGATCAACGTGGAAGCCATATCAGCTGTGAGCGACAAGTATCGAGACGACTTTACGAGTGAAGAAATATCGGGATGTCCCAGGCTTTCACCGTTGCTGTTTAGGATGACATTAAAGCCGTCCATTTTCACCACCAAGACAGGAAAATGCTTGCTGCCTAGCACAGCCTCGCACAGCCTCGCACAGCCTCGCAGCTCAATAAGCTGACGGTATCACCGAAAGCTTCACTGTTGAGAGGCCTCCGGGAGGCCTCCCATTTCTCATGTTTAACAAAGTCTGTTATTTCCCTGTTTTATTAGACAAACCAAGCTCTCTTCTTTGCTATGACTCTATATCCCTACAACCCATATATCTCACTTGGATGGACGTTGAACACCGAGCATGCCTGATATTACCGAGTCCAGCGTGGCCAGGTCGTCTGGAAACAGTAACCACAGTGTCGCTGATGTAACCCGGGCCGCATATGTTGAGAGGGAACAAGCAGAACATGTTCTAAAAGCAGGCGCTTCGGATCCGATCTCGGTACCTCGATCGAGAAAGCGAATGGCTTGCGGCCGCACGTACAAGTTTGAAGAAAAGGCCTGTTCATTGCCAAAAGCTGTGGCTGCTTAGTCTATATGGCTTGCGCCTTGGGTCTACATGGTACAGACTCCCAAACCTGTTATGTTGCACTGGGTTCTTGGGTTCAGGTAGGGTACGTACCTAATGTGAAATCACCATTGGGTTTGCTAGCCCCCATCAAACCCCAGACTGGAAATCCGGGGTCAACGATCGATGTGCGGGGTAGTCTGGCGGAAAGACGGAAGACGTGGGGTTCAGTGGTGCGTCTGGAGCTGGAGGGCTCCAATGGTGATCCGACGGTGCTGAGCCTCTTACCCATCCTGTTGACATTGCCAGCACTTACAGTCAGGTTTCTTGAGTTATTGTGTTCTGGAGCTTGAATCGTCGTGGGTGTGCCTGTCAGGCCTTGAGGAACAGGCCGATGGTGGAGGTGACACCGCAGGTGATTTGACAGCATGTGCAGGAACCCAGTAACCGACGAATCCACCAGGTCTAGGGCTCAATGACACGGCGGGCCTGCCGCGGACCATCGCGTACAATGACGTAAGAGAAGCTGCCATATCCCCGGATTATGGGGACTGCGGCTGGCACTGGCTGAAGTCTTGGTGGGACTCGCTTGGACATAGATTCTCCGCCCCCGCGTAGAAAATGTGTGTTGTCGTCGGATCCGAAACTGTTGGGGATCGGAGAACCATTGGTCTGGTCTTGCCCATGAACAACTAAAGCTCGCGATGGTCCATGTTCACGGCTGCTGCATGGCTGTGGTGGCTGAAGATGATCATACAAAACAAGGCGTTATTGCCTTCCTTGAGTCGACCATTTTCCCCGAGCTTTGACTGTGTTCATGGCATTGGAGACATGGCAGCGGAAACCCTACGTGCGGATCCGACATGGCTAAACGGATCCGACGAAGCTGCACCCACGACCATGCACTCATGACCTCCGATGGGGATTGATCCGCCTCGCAAACATATAGCATCCAATGCGCGCTTTGCTTCTTGACCTCACCAAGCTCAATCAAGTGCTCTCTCGAGCTCCATTCATTCTCGGAGATTGAGTCTTGTCCTTCATACGGAGTACCATCGATATTTCCACAACCGTAGCGCTCCACGCACCATGGAGACGAGCTCCGTCCATTCGTCTGAGAAGGTCGGCGTACAGCAAGTCCACGACGCCTGCGCGACTCAGCAGCAAGGCAGCATGACCGGCGTGAATGTCACGGACGCCAAAGCCCGGGGCGCCAGAGCATCTTCAGCAGCTGCTGACAAGTTGATTGAGAGAAAGGTTCTGTGGAAGGTGAGAACAAGTCTCCTACCCGAGGGCCGCAGAACACGGAGCTAAGCTTGCAACAGATGGACATTCGCCTGATCCCCATGCTTGCGCTGTTATACCTGCTCTCTTTTCTCGACCGTGAGCTCATCTGCACGTCCTGGCATCAGCGTCGCTGACTGAAATAGGCGGAAACATTGGCAATGCCAAGATTGAAGGCCTCCAAGAGGACTTGAACATGACCGCCGACCAGTACAATTGGTGCCTGACCGTCTTCTTCTTCACCTACGCAGCCTTCGAAGTCCCAAGTAACCTACTGCTCAAGAAGCTCCGACCCAGCCGATGGCTGCCCATCATCATGGTCTGTTGGGGCCTTGTCATGACTCTGATGGGCCTTGTGCAAAACTACACAGGCCTTCTCATTGCGCGCTTGTTCTTGGGTGTGACTGAAGCTGGCCTTTTTCCCGGCGTCGCGGTGAGCTCGTCTCGTGCTGCCCGTTCGCTCTCGACCTTCCATTGGGTGTTGGCTAATACGGTCTCGCCTAGTATTACCTTACAATGTGGTATTGCCGCCACGAGATTCAGCTTCGCCAAGCACTCTTCTTCTCTGCCGCATCAATCGCTGGTGCCTTTAGCGGCCTGCTGGCCTTTGGCATCAGCAAGATGGATGGCGTCGGGGGTCTAGAGGGTTGGAGGTGGATCTTCATCCTCGAGGGAATCGCAACGGTGCTCGTTGCCATTATGGCATTCTTTCTCATCTACGATTTCCCCGAGACGGCCGGGTTTCTGACGGACGAAGAGAGAGAATTCGTCATTCGCCGTCTCAAATACCAGGGCCAGACGGCAGCCAGCGCAGGGTCAACGTCTGAGAGTGCTGGCACCGCGCACCACGACGTTCAAGTCGGCCAGGCGGAGGAGTTCCAGTGGAAGTATGTCAGGCAGGCCTTTACAGACTGGCAGATCTGGGTCAACATCTTTGTGTATTGGGGCGTAAGTCTTCAGCTATTGACAACCCTCGCGTCGCAACGCCGTCCCGCTGACTTGTAACCCAGATTGTATGCCCGCTCTACGGCATCAGCCTCTTCTTGCCGACGATCATCAAGAACTTGGACTATACGGCGAGCACGGCACAGCTAATGACCATCCCGATCTACATTACGGCTGCGATCCTGGCCGTTGTATCTGCCCACCTCTCTGATCGGGTAGGAAAGCGCAGCCCGTTCATCATCGGCTTGATGTGTGTCATGATTGTTGGCTTCACCATGTAAGTGCAGAGTCTTCCAGCGGCCCTCGCGGAAGATGCATGTAGCTGACGATGCCATAACAGGTGCATCTCGTCGTCGAACCCGCGAGTTGTGTACAGCGGTGTCTTTATCGCCGCCTGCGCCATCTACCCAGCATTCCCCGGTGTCATTACGTGGTTGTCGAACAACCTGTCGGGAAGCTATAAGAGAAGCGCCGGCATGGCGATTCAGATCGGCATGGGGAACCTCGGTGGCGTAAGTTCAACATCGTCACGTAGTGTTGTCAAGTCGCGGTCGAGCCAGAAGCAAGCTGACCAGGTCCATTGCCGTAGGCCATGGCAGCCAACTTTTACCGCCAAAAGGACAGCCCGCGCTACTTCCTGGGACACGGACTGGAGCTTGGCTTCATCGTGCTGGGCCTCGCTGCTGCGTTTGTTCTGGTCCTCAGCTATCGAACCATCAACAAGCGGCGGCAGCGGCGCATCATGGATGGTGCTCACAACAGGGTGACGCCGCAGGAGCTGTCAGAGATGGGAGACAAGGCCGTTACCTTCCGATACATGTACTGATCTAGAGGACGCCATCGACCTTCAATTCAAGTTGTTAGTCCGCATCGTGTCCTGTTGGAGAAGCTCGCCGTCCTGAGCAGGTACGTACTTCGCGTGGAGGTGGGAGTGTAGGCGCCTGGCAGAGGCCTTGCTGCTCGTACTCGATACGACGTACTTCGTACTTGGTACATTTGCCAGTCGTCCCGATTCATCGAGTTGCAGCACGCTGCCCTCGCGTCGGGCATTTTGCAGGCTCAACAAGCCAGCGCTCGAATCACCTCAAGCGTCTGGTTGCTGAAACATTCATACGTACTCGTAATGCGTTCTCTGCCTTTTTTGCCTTCGCTGGACCGCTACTCCTTTCCATCGTTGCAGTGGCTGATGATACGGTTGGGATCATGTCCTGCCGCGAGTTCCTCACTGATTCGAGCGACTACGATGAACTGACAAGAACATGAAGCCATCCTCACTCGCTTTCGTCCAGCAACAGTCTTCAGATAGAGCCGAGAGGATCCACGAAGGATGACATCTGCAAGCCCTTGGCTGGCTCCGCAGCCTCGACAAGATAACCGCAGCCAATGGCTGGCGCGGCGGGCACAATTCGGGGGGGTGCGTGGTGTTAAGCCCCCAGCAAAGACCTTGTTCAACGATGGCGCGGTACGATTCATCACTCCTCCGCGGCACCCAACTACGAGTAGGCACGAGCAGAGTTAAAGATCCGCAGCGGGCATAAAGCCAACCAAACGCGGCATCGTCAATGTATCAGCAACACCGCAGCCGGCCCGAAGGGTCAAGTTCCATCCACTGCTCAGCTCTGGCATGCCCCGAAACCAGCCCGCCCTAGCACGCCGAACCGTGGCTCGTAACATCGCATAAATGCAATCCATGACTTGTTAATAATGCGTCCCTGACTAGTGCGTATTATTACTCGTCGTATCGGTGGCCAGGGAGCTCATCCTCGCGACCGCGCCGATAGCGGTTCGTGCTTTAATCCTGTCCACTTCCCACCACGCTTCGTTCGAGTGCCATCTGCGCGACAATGCCGCAAGTCCTTGGCATGGCAGTCGCCGACTTCCAAATACCAGTCCCATAGTCGATAACTCAACATGAGTCCAGGCGATAATGGCTCCGCGACCCACGGCCGTCCCGGGCCTCACCACGGGTATCAGATTGTCATCGTCGTCTTCATCAGCATTGCGCTCTACAACGTGGTGGAGCTCAACTTCCTGATCGCCAGCACCTTCAAGCGCTTTCGCGGGCTCTACTTCTGGAGCTTCCTCGTCGCGACATGGGGCGTCGCCTTCAACGCCGTGGGCTACCTCCTGCGGAGCATGCGGGCTGAGACCTTGGGATATGTCTATGCCACCGTCATCCTCGTCGGCTGGTGCACCATGATCACGGGGCAGTCGCTCGTGCTGTACTCGCGGTTGCACCTTGTGCTGCACAATCCGACGCGCCTGCGCTGGGTCCTCACCATGATCATCGCCGATGCCATCTGGCTCGGCGTGCCCGTCTTCGTCCTCGTCTACGGCTCCGATTCGGACAACCCGGACCCGTTCGAGCTGCCGTACTCCGTCTTCGAAAAGCTGCAGCTGACGGTGTTCTTCGTGCAAGAGCTCATCATATCGGGGCTATACATTTACGAGACGTCCAAGATCCTCCAGCTGCAGCGCGGTGTCGCCTCCTCCGCGACGCGCCGCTTCATGAGCCACCTGATGGCCGTCAACATCTTCATCGTCCTGCTCGACATTAGTATCCTCTGCCTCGAGTTTACAGAGAACTACGACATCCAGACCGCCTGGAAGCCGTTAGTCTACAGCGTCAAGCTCAAGGTCGAATTCAGCGTCCTCAACCGCCTCGTCGAGTTTTCGCAGCACCTGCGAACCGGTGGCTCTCTGCAGCCCACGAATTCGGACAACGCAACCGACATTGCGCTGGAGAGATGTATTAGAAACGCGTCGCGAGCCCCGACCGAGACGGAATACAGGGTTCACGTCGGCGCCGAGCCTGCCGACGAGGTCGACCAGCCGCGCGGGTTCGAGGTGGTCGAGACGACGGCGGTAATGGTCGGTCCCAGCGGGAGGCGGTTGACTCCGGGCGGCCAAGAGCACGGAAACGGGGTTTCGGCGGTCCGTCTCTCTTCAATTGACGACGTCCTGGAAGCGGGCTGTGCGTCGTCGGTGTCGTCTGAAGTTCACTTCGCGAGGCGTTAAAACAGGCGCGGGCGGCGGATAGCATATACATCCATGTACAACCATACCATATTCGGGAGCAGGGCACGTGAGTCTCTGTGCTACAATCAAGAGTTACTCTGCCGCCGTGCCCCGTAATGGAAGCTGCAGACATGGCCCTGCCAGCGGCGGCGACAACTACCTATAGATGATGTTCAAGTTGGGCCAGCCTTCGTCTGTCTCCCACGAGGGTAATCACAGACGGCGAGCGACCGCATCAGAAAACACCACCCGGGCGATTGTCACGGGTGGGAAATGCACAGGCACCGGGATGGACCATGCCGTGCATGCCCAGTTGGGCTGATCCGTGGATCGTCTGTTCTTGGTGCGATGGAGCATCCTGCTGCAAGTTCCCACACTTGGGGCGCACCGTGAATCGAATCCTCGTTGATGGCGTTCCATGTACCGACTACTCGGCATCCATAGTTTGGGCAGCATACGATATTGGAGTACGGCATACGACGCAAGAGCAGCCGTGGGCTCGATTAAAGTGCAACGACGACGGATGGAAGGCCTGCCTCCTGGACCAAATAGGCTAGTCTCAACGCCGAGATAATATCTCGGGTCCGGATTGAGTTCCGATTGACACAACTGCCGTGGCGGCGGTGTCCGTTGGCTAGGCTGGAAAAGGCAGCACATGGTAGCCTGGGTGAGGATTCATCCACACCTCGTCAACTCGCATGAATCCTGTTGTTGGCACGGAAACTCTACCAAATCCACGAGACCCTTGGCTCAAGCAAGGACCAGGAACTCCTGCGGGTACAGGGTATTAGGTAGCTCAGCCTCCAGCCGTCCACCGCCATTAGTCGGCAGTCGTTGCGGGGCGACAGCCGAGAGGACACAAAAGGGCATCATCTGTCGGCCGAGCCAGGAATGGGTTCACCGGAAGGGTTACTCTCCATTGCCTCGTCGGTTGTCTTCAATTCAATCCCAGGGCTGCTGACCCTCATGGCGCGATCCAACATGTCGCACTTTGTCAACATTGACCTGCTGGCAGTGGCCAGCGACGCCAACTACTTTGCAAAGCTGCCCGCGACCAACATCACCGCGCCGGCCATTTCACTCTTGGCCTACCACGACGACTTTTACAACGTCCTGGGCCATAACGCCACGGCCAGAAAGGTTTTGGATCTTCCCTGGGCGGCCTTCCACGAGGCTGGCATCTACAACAAAAAGGACAATTCGCTCTACATTACCTCCAACTACCAGAGCCTGGAGGACAACATCAATGTCACGGTAGTGTCGCTCGATGATGCCGACGACTACCCATTCCACAGCACGCAGTTTGCCGACCTGGCCATGGCCAACGGAGGGACAAACTACTACCCGCCCGGAGCCAGTCGGAACCAGACGCCGCCGTTGCAGGTGTACTGCGACGAAGGAGACTTTGAGCACTACGCGCAGCTCCTGGCCGTCGACCCCAACACCAACACGTCGAAGCCTCTCTTGACCAACTTCCTCGGACGCAATTTCTCGTCCCCCAACGACGTGCGGCAGCACCCCGTCACCGGCGACCTCTGGTTCACCGACGCCGACTACGGCTATTTTCAGAACTTTCGCTCCAAGCCCACCCAGCCCAAGCAGGTCTACCGCTTTGAGCCGGGCACGGGAATCGTTCAGGTGGTTGCCGACGGCTTTGTCGAGCCAAACGGCTTCGAGTTCTCGCCCGACTTGAAGACCGTGTACGTTTCCGACACGGGCAGCCAGCAATTCGGCAAGGTCCCCACGCAGCCCTCGACGATCTACGCGTTTGACGTCGTTGACCACAAGCGACTAGTAAACAGGAGGACTTTTGCCTGGGCGGATACCGGGTTCCCGGATGGACTGCACTGCGACACCAAGGGCAACGTCTGGGCATCCTGCGGCGACGGCGTGCACATCTGGAACCCTCATGGCATACTCCTCGGCAAGATATTTGTCGGCGAGATGAGCAACAACTTTGCGTTTGCTCCAGGCAAGGTGTTTGTCTTCTCCAATGCCCGGTTGTGGGTCGTTGAGAACGTCACGGCGCAAGGGAGGGAGGTCTGCCAAGACTTTGGTGTTGGGTGTTACTGATTGCCAGGCGACTGTGCTCAGAAACCTAGAGATTTTAATGGACGTATCATTTCTCCCGTGACGCTGAATGCTTTGGTGGTTCTGGGGCTGGACGAAAGCAGAGCGGACTCTTCTGGGCGCCTTCCTGCCTTATGTTCAAATCTCACTCCATTCTCCAGTGACATGAATGAGAGCACCGCCGCCGCGTTTCGATGGAAATATCATGCTGGCGGTGGCGAGCGGCGAGGAAAGCTGGAAGACGGCAAATTTTGAGGATAAGATGTCAGGGTGTAAGAGATGGTTGGCGAAAACTTGCTATACGCAGGACTATTTGGGACTTTTATCTACAAGAACCAGAGAAGACACCAGCTTTACGCGCCCAGTTAAACGCAGAACTTGTCGGGAGGTTATGCCGGGCGACTTGTATTCAGCAATTTGTACAGGTCGGTTTGGCGACTGTCGACGACTCAACTCGGCCTCATTCGCTGTAACATACCTCGGGGCGGGGCGGGAAAACACTTGCGACGCGCCACGCATCTCGCCATGTTTAGTGGATGTTGAGCCAACTCCGAAGGCGCCAATCTTTGGCACAGCGACCAAAGCCCGAATTGGAACCAACGAACCTATTTGGCTCCCGCTCCCTGCTCCGCAACGTGGCTAAGATGGGACACAGATAGCGCAGACGGGCGGTCTTCGAGACCTTGCCTCCAACGCCTTCACTCGACGCGATAGACACGGTCTCGACGCCAAACACCACACCATCAACTTTCACGGACGCATCACCTCGTGAATGAGCACTGGACTAGAACATGGACAGAGCCTACTAGCTGCCGTTTTTCGCTCCTGAATCCCGTCTGCCTGCTCCCTTTCCGTCACCACAAGACATCGAGCTCTCGGGGACATTCTTCTCGAGTATACCGGTCGCAGAGTCGTTCGTCTTAACAATTGTTACATTATAAAGTATGGCCTGAATGTGAGCCTGACTGAGGGCGAAAATATCTCTTACTCCGCGAAACACAATGGTTTCCTGTACCGGAAGTCTTCGCCCTGTTTTCCATCGAAAATGCAGGGGGTCGTACGTCATGGAAAATGTTGCAGGCGATAGACTTGAAGCCATCTGGCCTCGATTGGATCCACCAGGAAAACGCCGAATGTCAAGTCAACTGCACCTTCAGTTCGACGCTTTTCGGAGCCTTCAATGTTCCTACTCCGGGATACTTGGATGCATTGGGAGACGACCCTACGAGGAGTCCATGTTCTGGATCGCCCCGGAGGACGATGTTGATGATGGAATAATCAGCGGGCCATTTGATTCAGAGTCGAAGTTAAACGACGACTTGGTCCAGAAATATCTTTGCAACAGCGGACTGGATCACAGAACCAAATATTACCGTGAAGACGCCAAAGCTATGTTGCTTCGGTGTTACGCGCTAGAGACGAGTCCCAGCTGGAAGTTCATGCAGCGTTCAGCATGTCGTTCCCATTCGAGTCTATGCATAAATTTTCGCGCACTTGGCTGGTTCCCGGGCTGGTTCGGCGCCCCCAACGTTCTATTGTCGCTCAGATTGTTCTATTCAAGAACAGGCCCAACACCAGCACTTGCATTGCTGCTCCACGCCTTTGTCGAACCGGCAAGTGTATTCCGAAGCTGTATTAATATCGATGAAACGTCAGGGCTGATCCAACCTTTATTTCCGACCTGCATTTCTTCATTGCAACAAATTGCCAATATGGCACCTACATCGCCCACATTCAAGACTCTGCTTGCAGAGTCAAGATTCGACCCACTCAACTTCTCTGACGTATCTGTGCTCTCCGAAGACGAGAAGAGCGCAGCCATCAAGTGCTTCGAAGAAGCAGTCGCGGTGTTGTTGGATAAAGTTGGGTTCCGTTACACCGTGGCGGAGCGGGATGGCCGACTTCGCGAGGATCTTTGGTCCTGGGCCGAGGCCAATCTCGTCGGTAGCTGCCTATGCGACAAGGGGGTGTTGGACGTGATACTTGACGCGACTTTGAGCTGTGTCGAGAGTTTCTACCCGCTCGCGCAGCATGACACGCGGCTACAGATGGCCATTGCCATTGGGACAGGCATCGTTGCAGAGGATGGCTTCGCATCACCCGACTCGGACAACATCTTCTCCACGTTTCAGTACAACTTGTGGTGCAAGGACCCCGAGGAAGACGAGGACGCATGGTCCAAAATGTACGCATCCGTCATCAAAAACTTCATTCTCCACTTTGGCGCGATCGATCGTAGGGTCGGAACACTGGGTGGCAACGGCTTGGCCAACTTCATGGAGGCATGCCATCTGGAAAACAGCTTCGCAAAAGCGCTGCCACCGCATCTATCATACGTACCACCCGGGACAAAGACAAACCTATGTTGCCCAGATGGATTTGCATACTTCTTCCGCAGCATCACTGGCGCCACGGTGCCATGCATTTTGGGGATATTCAAGCCGAGCCGCGAGACCGAGGTGCCTTTGGAGTATTGGATTACCAGCATGGTTCCTTTGACGACGTTTATAAATCTAGCAAACGATATCTTGTCGCTGGGCAAGGAGATTCGGACCGGAGAGACAAACAATTACATGTCGCTGCAAACGCGCGCCAAGAGGCAAGGGTCCTATGTGTCCGCATTCACCGGGCCACAGTCCGTCGATGACCAATGGACATTTCGGGACACCATAGCAGAAACGCTAGACGCGGTCTATCAGTGCACTTTGAGCTTGGATCGTGCGTTTGTCGAGTTCGCCGAGTACGTTGGTTGCTAATGACCATTAATAACTCTCAACTGGTTGTCTGTCATACTAATGCAAACACAGGTTGTGTACGGAACCCGACCGTACGCGCTGGAATGCCGACTTTGCAAGCCGGTCATGGACAGCTTACAAGCATGGCTTCATATCCTGGCACCTCAACTGTCCCCGATATGGTTTGAAGGCTTTGCGAACAACCGTCCTGGAAAGGGCGGCGTAGAGACCTGAACGGCAGACGAGCACATGGCACACATCCCACCGAGCGCGTGGGAGCTCATTACTTGGTCAACTGTTTAAGGATACCCTGGATTAGTCTTTTTTACTCTATAGGGCGTTGTGAGTAACATGGATGCAAGAATTTGCATTTGGTATTAACATTCCTGAGGACCTGCATCTGTGAGCGAACAAACCCAGCAACCCGTCGCTTCATGGGTAATGAAGCACCAGCTCGGGTACTTGAGCACGGGCTGCTGAGCCATCACCTTTCCCTTCTACGTTTTGCATCATCCGGTCTTTGGCGCGGTCGGTCATTCAACCCTGTTAGCCTCTGGTCAAAGCTGTGGTCTACGTCTTTGTACGAGGCATGCGCAACAAGTGTGCGATGAAACCTGCCCAGCGCACACGGGTAATCGGTTTGGCCCAGTTCCTCCGCCATCCAAAATAAGGCCGTCGTCCAGACGGATTCAACACGTCGTTCCACTCTGTCGATGAAGCGCCGGATTTCGAACGCCGTCAGATACGCCATACTCCTTCAAGAGATGGCTTCCGCTGATTATGCGCTCACGAAACATCTCGCCCACCGAGCTTCGGACTGTCACGCTGTCTGCATCCCAGGCAGAGCTCCTTGTCGCCGACTCCGAAGGGTCGATTATCGCCAACTCGACCAATCGCATGTACGCCGAGGAATTGAACGATGAGGTCCTACCAGCATTTCCCGGCCTACAGTTCGCAGAAGATGGGCTGTTCATGCCTGAACCGCGGTTCGGCAAAAGATGGGGTTCAGAAGGTGCCAGGAAGAGCGTCGCTTCATTCAGCCGATGAGATCGTTCTCCTTCTGGTGACGCCTATCCGCGCAAGGAATGCGCTCATCAAGACTCTGGGAAACATGGCGGAAGAGATGGAATTGTTCTTCCTACCCTTCGACGAACGCATGAGTGAGCGACAACACCGCGTATTCTTCCCACCAGAGGCAATACAAGTGGTACAAACCATGGCATTTTGCGAGAAGTGACTGGAGCAAAGGGCGGACATGGAAGAGAAGATCTGCACGGGGGCGATGCAAGTTCACAAAGACAATGATGAAGATGACAAGCTCTTACTGCGTCAAGGTTTCTAGACGAGGATGCGAGCTGATTGAGCTGAACGTGTTTGGCGTGCGCAGTGCGCGTCGTGCCTCTTTCAGTGGGTAAACGACTGAAGCCTTCTTTCTGTATGGCGACGACTCAGAGGACGTTGTGCTGCGGGTAGCTTACCTAGTACAGGAGTAGGTGGCCAGGAGTTGGTTGGCTGTGGCACATATTTCATCCTCCGTCAGACACATGATTCAACTGCACCAGATGCAGGTGATTCCTTTGCAGGGCGCGTGTGTTCACCCGGACGTATTGGGCTTCAAACTGTTTTGAAGCGCCAATGGAGCGGTGCCTTGAACGAGTCTGCTCGTTCTCCGAACGGAGTTAATCGTCCTGGGAGCTCGTTACTCTTGGGCCTGCGGCCTTTGTGCGGGTTTTAGCGCCTGCATCAACACCCCGAATCGGTCACAGCGATGTCTTGGACTTGTGTTCCATCAATTCTCTCATCGGCGACCTGTACAGCTTTCCACAAAACCTATTCGACCCTTGAATTCCGAGCCAACAGACATAGAAGGAAACATGACGCGCCTACTTGCTTTCCATCCGATTCGCACTCTGGGCTGCCTCGGCGCGGCGCGTCTCTGCGCTCCGACGAGGCCTCAGAGGGCACGCGCTGCCGGGGCGCAGATGCGGTGGAAGTGCTCACAAAGCGCGCCTGGCGACAAAACTTCAAAGTGTGGCGCCAAACCGCACGAACAGCCATCGCCCATGGCGCTGCGGTTTTGGACGTCGAAACCGACATGGCGGCGAGCCATGGTAAACACGTTCCGCTGCCTCGTTGGCTGCACGCTCGGCGACTTCTCTGCCATGTGGTTTCTTCAAACCTGCTACCCAGAACTTGGCATGGGACTTGTCATGGGAATATCAGGTTCGTCCGCCCATTCCGAGAAATTGCTGTGACCTCTCGTCAGCGGCTGGATGCTGATGCCTGTGTAGTGGCAAGCGGACTCACGACGTCCATGATGCTCGAAACCGTCCTGTTGCGAGTTGGGCGTGACCAGCTTCCGTGGCCGGCCGCCGCGAAGACCGCGGCGGGCATGAGCATGATTTCCATGGTGACCATGGAGATGGCGGAGAACGCCGTGGACTATTGTCTGACTGGGGGACAAGTTGCCTTGGACTCACCTGCGTTTTGGGTCGCGGGCGTCGTGGCCATGTGCGCTGGCTTCCTCGCGCCGCTCCCGTACAACTATGGGCGGCTTAGGAAATACGGCAAAGCGTGCCACTGAGATGAGACGAGATGAGCTTGGGAGGCTGTCTGGACATCTGTACAACATTCGGTAGTCAGCTTGGTCCCATGCATTGAGCATTCTGAGCTTCTGAGGCATGCATTGCATGATTGTCGCACCAGGTTCTCCAAACTCCAGACTCGACGACCCCAGGGCCAAGCCCTCGTTGCGGACTGTGACGGCGATCAGGCATCCAATCCCACAGCTGGTATTGCAAATACTGCAATAAGCGGAGCATAGAATCTTGATGTGGACCCTTCAGTTTGAAATCTGTTGTGAATTTGCAATTATCGATGGGCTCGCTCCTGTTCCGTCGGCGACATAACCACATGCGGAGTGACACATCTTGATTGAAAGCTTTCAGATCCGAAGGAACTAACAAGGCTAGAAGCTGCAGACTTGCCCTCTGCGAAGCATGTCAACCTCAGACTTTGCCGGAAACCATGGCCCCAGCTCTGCTATGTCGCCGTCGCTGCTGCTCGTCCTTCAAAGACCGTGAATGTCGAAAGATAGTAGGATGTGTTGAAGCCCGTATCAAGGAGTTGGGCGGGGTTTCACATGGGCACATCACCAGCTTGAGTGCACGTCGTGAGAACGCACCGGAGATTGGGCACCGCTGAGAAATTGATGAAGCAAAGCTGTACATCACCTCGCTGCTTTACCAAGTACGATGGCTCTTTCTGACCTTTCAATGCAGTGATTTACCACAATCGAGACGTTCCAAGTTAACTATGCCTCTCTAAACGTCCGGATCTCAAATATGGCTGCACGCCACTTGTAGCAGAACGCGCTGGGGTTCAACGTGGAGCGTGTCAAGCGTGTCAACCGCAACCATTACGACAACGGCGAAGATTCATGCCTCATGAGGGTTGGATTTGGAATGGTTGGGATAGATGCAGTGAGGGATGACTGTGACCCATACAGATAGACAAGGCACAAAATGTGGCATGTTGTTCTTTGCGTGAATGGCTACCTGCACTGGGAATGACGGAATCATCCCGGATGGCAATAGCAGCATGTCATTGAACCAGCTGCTTAACTAGTCTCCTATCATTGGGTCTGTAGCTACAAGAACGTCTCTTCCGTCATACGGGTCGAGAAGAATGCGCAGATTCGCCTACAAGTCATGGGGTGCATCATGGCCAGGGACTTTTTCAGCATCCTCACATCTCTTCTTTCATGACCAGTTACACCTTGGTCCAAAAAGATGGCCAATTGTGGTGGTCAGATACGTCGGAATGCTCTCGTTGAAGTTGTTGCTGGACGCGGTGCTAGCCTCACGTAAATCTAACCTTCAATGTAAAGGCTGAGTCAATATCAAGGGTCCGATCGCTGCACGAACACGATAAACACGCCTTTGGAGTCTCTCAAAGAATACATCATAGAAACCAGCCTGATAGTATCCTCATCGCTGCCACATGGCGTGAAGGTGAAGTGGCAATATGGATGCGGCAGTGATGGACAAGCGATGTTAGGATTACATGGAGCCTTCGGCTCCATGACAAGCGACTCGTATATGCAGCAAGTTGGTTTAAGTAATAGATTGCTTCGCCGCAACGTACATACGACAGGTGTGGAGCAGATCCTCTGATGGAATTGCCACCTGAGTAGCGGAGCTGCAACACCCGTTTCCGGGTCGCGGAATATGGTTAAGGAGCCGTAGAACATTGCACGCCAAGACTGGGGTTGAGTAATGCAACATTTGTCAAGAGTCCTACCCACCGCGGTCAATTTGAGGCACCACCTCTTCTGATTCGACAATTTCAAGGGTAACAGTGGGCATATTCGATCTGGAGATGCAAAGCATTGAGCGGCACCTGCCCCAGATACTCCGCCGCCTTCAACATCACGTCTTAGCGAAATGCCGCCTGCATCATGAAAGGCATGTGTGATGATGGCCCATTCGATATCAGAAGGCTGTTCACTACAGCGAGGCTAAAATCTCTTTGATACGACACCATCGCGGCTAGTTTCACAATGGAAGTATTGGACATCTTGGCAGCCACATGAGGCCAGCCACTCGATTGAAGCATGAAAATAACGTTTAAAGAAGACAAAGAACAATGTCTGGAAATTTATGCACATGGTCTCCTGGGATCTAATTATGGCAACCAGGGAGGCGGAATCACGTAGTTGCGGTAGCAGGAGCCTGGAGGTGGCATCAAGACAAGATGCAGATCTGACTCTTCATGTAATTCGTCAAACATGCCCCAATGTCGGCCCGGGTTCATCGGGAGCGGGTGGCGTTGGACGTGCAGGAACATGAAGGGAAAAGGGCGTCTCCCCGCCAAACATACGATGGATAGTCTCAAACGAGGGAAGATCACGTTTCATCGTGTCGGCACCAGGAGTTGCCGCCAGACCTCGCGATGCACGGACGGTCGGTGACTGATGCAAGGTTGGTTGCGTTTGAGCCCCGGCCTTGGCCAAGCGCTACGGGTGGCATCTCAGATACAATATTAACGGCCCGGGGAATATTCCCCGACGCTCTATCCAATCGGCATGGTTTGACCAAGGCCGTGTCCAATGGCGATTCATCCATACCCACAGCGACTTGGAGCAGACGGGGTCGCATGCTGTCTCTTGGCACAATTTCAAGATTGCGTTTCGAGTTGCGGAATCGAGAACTCTATACGGCAACAGAAAACGACGTCGTATTGGTAGAGCCTCTGTCACCAATGCCTAAGAATAGCTACGGATCCCAGACACCCGTAGAAAGAGGCCTCGTTCGGCTTTCCAGCACATCCTTACAAAATGCAGCAGGCTGGGCAGTCATCTTACCGCTGGTAAAAACCCTTGTCCTCGTGTACTCGACATCGAGCTGCATCATCGACGTCAACACTTGGCCGACCTGGCTGCGCCATCGGTTTACGTTCTTTTGCCACTTCCAACCAGCGGGTGTGTTCAGGTCCATCGATTGGAAAGGACACCTTGACTGCGAACCGCCTCGTCTCAACGGCGAAACATGAATGCCGCGGGCAATGTAAAGCCTCAGTGTGGCGGAGGCAAGGAGGTTGGGGGGGAATACGACCTTGGCCTGCACGTGGCTGGCCTTTGTAAGTCTTCTCTTGAAGCAACGATGGTTGTGCAGTGGCTTATATAAGTTAAACGGCAGTTTTGGTTCTGGCAGCTTCCTGTTTAGGTACGAATTATAGAGCAAATGCTTCGACATGACACGGGACTGACAGTGGGACTAGGCTGCGGGTTCCCCGTCGTTGCCAAAAAGATCAAATGGCTGAAGATCTCCCCCAAGGTCTTTTTTGTTTGCAAGCACTTTGGCACGGGCGTCCTGATAGCGACTGCTTTTGTTCATGTAAGCCATGTCCCAACGTTGCACCACAGATCCGTGGTTTCGCTGCTAAGCCCCTGGAAGCTTCTTCCAACCGCCTTTGCCAGCCTTTCCGATCCATGCCTCCCGAACCTTTTCACCGAAGACTACCCCCCGCTCCCGGGAGTCATTATGATGGTATCCTTGTTTGTCCTTTTTGTCATTGAGATGTGGCTCAACGGAAAGACCGGCGGCCACTCTCATGGGGGCCCAACCGGTCATATTCGTGAGCCTTCACCTCCCCTCACCATGTCTCAACTCCGCCAGCAGCAGCCCAAGCCCGGGCCCCAGGTAACCAACTACGGATATCCGGCGGAAAATGATATGCGATCGGTACAGAGCATATACGAGAAGCGCGAGTCACGAAGTGTATACGACGACGGCGAGTCCACCATGCCGGCATGGTTCGTGGTCTTCTACGAGCAATACGTTCGCCAGCACACCCAGATAGTCGACATGATGCATGCTAAAGGGATTTGGGGAAATGTCCAGGAGAAGAACAGCCACATCGTCTCCATTGCTGAGCCCCACTTGGACGAAGAGAACCAGGTGGTTGACCCTGCGATATACCGCAAGATGTCTACAAACATCACACTGCTGGAGGGTGGCATCCTCTTTCACTCCGTCTTTGTGGGTATGACTGTCTCGATCACTATCGATGGCTTCATCGTCCTGTTGGTTGCGATTCTGTTCCACCAAATGTTCGAAGGCCTTGGTCTGGGATCCCGAATCGCCGCCGTGCCATATCCCAAGGGAAGCATTCGGCCGTGGGTGTTGGTGATTGCCTTTGGGGCGACAGCTCCCATTGGCCAAGCCATCGGATTGATCGCCCGAAACTCCTACGACCCTCAAAGCGCCTTTGGGCTCATCATCGTAGGCGTGTTCAATGCCATGTGAGTGCGGTCTCAGCTCAATCGCATCCAAATCTCCCAATGCTAATTCCATGACCAGCTCGTCTGGCTTGCTCATCTACGCTGCCCTGGTCGACCTGTTGGCGGAAGACTTCTTGTCTGAGGAGGCGAATCAGCAAATGAGTGGCAAAGACAAGGCGCATGCATTCGGCTGGGTCCTCGCTGGAGGTAGGTGAACCGCCGCTGATGATACTGCTTCGCCGCTGATTCTGAACCTTTGCAGCGTTGGGCATGTCCGTTGTTGGAGCATTTGCGTAGGTACGCGAAAGCCTTCAGAAATTTCGGAGAGATATGAGCGAGGAGCAGGCATGTACCTCAGGCAGCGTACGAAGCGCTGTCATGCGCTCGGAGGCACCGGAATATGACAATGTCCTAAAAGGCATCGTGTACATGGCGCGACGCCCTCTGCCGTTTGGACAGCGCATTGGAAATGAACTCACTCTGACAAGCTTTTCAACATGACTTAATGTAGGGTTGATTCAATTTGGAGGCAGCATAGGGTACCTTGTGCGTCGAGCGATTCTCAAATGAAGTTGAACCTCTGGTGAGCAACTGAGATACGATGGGCCCAGCGGTCGCGTCAAGCGGTGGCGGGACGCTGCTGCTGCTGCTGCTGTTGTTGTTTTCGTCTTGTGGCAGAAGCTGATGTAATGAGACGCCGACAGGCTACGGCAAGGGCCTCGAGAATAATAATTGACGAGAGTTTCGGAGTTGTCGTGCGAGCAATGCGCCGAGGTCCTCCGGTCTCGGCCGAGGCCAAATCTCCAAGTTGCGGCACGAATGCAAATCCCCCTTTCGCCTCACGCATTGAGGTTGCAAGCGAGACGCACAGTTCCTCTAATACAGCAGGTCCAAAACGAGGGGAGAGCAGGCTCGGCAGCGTGGCAACAGCAAGCCCTTTTCGTGTAGATGACACTCGCTACTGCTCACCTCCGGGTGGCCCGCCCGACCGACAACATCGCCGCTCTCTTTCCATTCTACTGCGACGGCCTCGGCTTTGAAGTGCTGCTCATGTTCACAGAACATGAGGGTTTCGACGGCATCATGATTGGCGTGGGATACCACCTCGAGTTCACCACGACACCTTGCCAGTCTTGACATCATAAATGTACCCGGTGATGGGCACATCCAGCACGAGCGGGCTCTTCTTGAGGATGTTCACATCATCCACAACGCTCTGCTCGAGGTCGCTAAACGGCAAGAATGAGAAACGATTGACATCCTCTCCCAAGTCCTGCCTGGCCTTGGATCTCAGGTCCGCATCGGAAAAGTTAAGCATGCCGCAGTCGGGCTTGGCAGACGCAGCAGATGAGCTAATGCACCGTCAAACGGCAGTCCAGAGAGCGGAGTACGTACGTGATGCACAATGGTTATCTCGGGTTCCCAGCAGCTGCTGGGAAATGACAATGGACCGCAGCGCTTCGACGGTGCGTCCGCCAGCATTGCGGATGACATGCGCGTCGCCTTCACTCAGACCCGGCGCTTTGGCCGGGTCTAACCTTGTGTCAGAAAAGCTTTCGGGAAGGATACCAAAACGCACGCCAATTCAGTGTGCACACTACTTTTGTCTGGCGCGGTCGTCAATCCGACACCTTGCATCCATACAGGCGACAACGGCGACCTTTCTATTGACAGAGACCATGAGCGACACATTGTCTCATAACATCTGCGTGAGACTGGTGCGTACCGGCTGGGTGGAAGTGGGAGACCTCCCTTGTTGAATGAAGCAGCATTCTGCTCGTTTGCTGCCTCACACTCTGCCCTGGCGGACATTTTGGCAAGGATTCAGACGATGCTTGAATAGACTTGGCTGTTATAACTATACAAAAAGCAACCTGGGAATGTCTTACCTTTCGCCATTCAATGTGTGACGGACTGTCGCGACGCCAAGATGGCGTCAGAAGCCATTGAATGAGGCAATTGCCCAGCTGGCCGATTGGGTTGCCATCGATCTATCGCAGTCGCTCAACGCACGGCGCTCGGTGTGTTTTCGACTCCAATGAAGACGTCGCACGATGGCAATCATGTCTTAATGTGTAGCAGGACGCAGCTAGCGTTGCACCAGCATCATAGCGAGTGCGCCGGGACATGAATCGGCCATTGCGAAGCTGTCTGCGTCCCTACTGGCAAGGTGATGACGTGTAGGTTGTGTTCCGGCATCAATGTCCATAAAAAGCCGAGCTACTTTTATTTGCACAGCGAATTTCATCGCCCGGGGTGAGTTGGACATTCGTGGCGAAGAATCATGGTTCTCAATAGAGTGGATTGGTCTGAAACCAAGAGTCGAGAGCGCGAAGGGAAAAGGGACACACAAGCAATAAATCATCCGGTCAGTCACTCCGGCAAACTTGAACGCTTCGGGTCCCGAGTTCATGGACAAACTTCTCGCTGTTTGAAACGTAGAGATGGTTTGTCTGTAGAGGCATGCGAGAGTTTACCTACGCCCAGCGGTCATATGTAAGCGATATCACCAGACGTAGGTTTAAGTTGTATGCTCACTTCGGTGGGTGGGTCACTCACGTTAATGCCTTCATTCACCCTGTTGACAGTTATTCAGCATGCATCAGTGTTCCGAATCTTCCATTGCAGACACGGGCGATGAAAAGCCTTGCCACAAGCAGTCAGCTCGCTTCGGGCAATCTACGCCATGTCTAGTTCTAACTCAAGTTGCGTTGGGCTACAGCGTCATAACCCAGGCACGTGCATATGCGCTCGTACATCCGGTATGTCAAAGGACCATCTGCTTCCTGTAATGTTATCAATGTAATCTTGTAGTGTAATAAGCTAGTGGAAAATTCCCGCGACATTGCTGCCCCATAACATTGAAGCTTAGAACCTGATTGCCCTGTCAACGATGCGCACGATCGTCCGAGGACTGGCTTGGGAACAATGGTTGCCTCGGGGAGATATGGTAATTCCTATAACCTGCGGCTTATTCACCAGTCACGGCAATCGACCCCTGGAAAGGCATCAACCGAATGGTGAATTATCTTTACCTTGCCACAGCAATAGTGGGTTTAATGAGTTTAACCGGAGTATATCGGCGAAGCTGACTGCCCTCGGCGTTCGCAGAGTCAAATCTTCTAGCCTTGTCGAAGCCCTTTTGAGAGTTCACCATGGACAAAAGCCGCTGGTATTACTCCATCTCAGTCGACTTTTCGCAACTGGTTATACTCGGCATTCTCAACGTCGTTCAAGTACCGCCGTTTACCCTCCTTCCAAACGCGGCGTTCGGTCAACCACACACCCTCACGGCTTGTAACTGCGATCACGCGAAGGAGGAGATGATGCCGTGATAACCGCTCCAGATGGGATTCCTGCCCGGGACACTGACACGAAGCGTATTTATCGGCCGAGCAGCTTTATCAGCTCCCATACTAGCTGTCTCACCATAAAGCCCTCGCATAGAGTGCAAACAGCCCACCTGCCAAAATCGGCTAGAAATGGGGATTGGGGATGCTGACCAGCCCAGCGAGACTCCACAAACTCGACACCAACTCCGAGTGCATCTGTCGTCTGACGAGACCTGCAAGTGTACGGAGTAACTACGGACTCGGAGCACGGATTCCGGTGACGAGGTACGAAGTATTACAGCATTTAGGCATGTGGACAAGCGCCGTGCCGCCCGGCGGCCCAGGGCTTCCCCCACCTCGCACTCTTCCGGATCATCAAGAGCGCTTCGAATCGTGGTGTGATTGACACTGTTTGTACTGCATGGATCATGCATAGTCGACATTTGCCAGTTATATTCTAACTCTTGATGGCTGTGACGAGTTTCGAAGTTCGGCAGGCCTACAGACCACAGCAATGATCAAGTGATCGCTTCGCTCTTTGGTGAGGTCTTTCTGCCTGGCCCGCCCGGTTCGGATCCGAGCAAGTTAGCCACCGAACGAGGCAGTCACCAGAAGTGCGAACTCCACAGCAATAGACTCGTCACAAAGCTGACTTGATGCCCACCGAGGCGAGTCTAGTCTCAAAAAGGTCCTCCGGCACAGACGTTCCTGTACCTTCCAGTTTCTGCCTAGGCAAGATCTTAGTCTTGTGTCAAGTCAGGAGCGCAGCATTTTTCGCCTTGGCCTGGCCTGGCGGCGCCGCGTGGGTGCAACGTAGCACCTAACGCCTGAGAAGCTCAACTGTTCCAGGAGCTGGATTAGACATGTGGCTTCTACCCCAGTTCGAGCAAACCGCCTGGTGCCTGATATCGGATACACGGCAGAGTCACGCCATGGTCACAACCGGTGACTTGCCTGATTCGGGGCAGGATCTTCATCTACCGGCGCTACGGAGGCCGCCTGTTTGACTTCATGATCGACGCGCCGAGATTCCGAATTATCCGATAACTCGTCTGCACTCCATTCAACTTCCTTGAGCATATCGTAGGAAGCGTATCTGTCGCAAGAGTCGACACTCGTGATGATGAGGTCAACTGCCAGGAAAGCTTATGCCATCGGGCAAATAAAGCAGAGAGGAAAAGTGGCTTGTCTCAAAGGGTCACGCTTGCTTATACCCCGTTGCCAACTGATCAATGCGGCCTGTTGTCCTCCATCTCGAGGGACTTGACCTGCGATACAGAGGGTGGTCGGGTGACTGTGGCTGTCCTGAGACCACATGGCGACATGTGGTGAAGAATGTCACCTGCGATAGAAGGCAAAGTTCGAGATGGCCTCATCGGGGATATCGCCTGACTCCGTCAAAAGGCCCTGGGTTCTGTCTATGGAGCATCTATAATAATGCGACGAGATGACCTCTTCAGTCGAGACTACTTTAAATCACCGCCATCAACACTCAGACTCAAGAGAAGCCTATTCAGCCCTCTTTGACCGCCATTTCGCGTACTTGACCAGCCTCCGCCACCATGAAGTACGCCGCCGTTCTCGCAGCCATCGCTGGCATCGCCGCCGCTCTCCCCGGCTCCCTCGAGTTCAGGGAGGCTCGCCGCGCTGCCGCTGCTCGCCGCGACGTCGTGGCGCGCTCCCGCAAGAGCTCCGGCTTTAACAAAAAGGACACGGCCTACCCCGAGTACTCGAACAACTGGGCCGGCGCCGTCCAAATCGGCAATGGCTTCACCAAGGTCGAGGGGACCATCACCGTGCCCCAGGTCAGCGGCGACTCCAATGCCGCCGCCTCGGCCTGGGTCGGCATCGACGGCGATACTTGCTCTACGGCAATTCTGCAAACGGGCGTCTCGTTCTACGGCGACGGCTCGTTTGACGCGTGGTACGAGTGGATCCCCGACTACTCGCACAGCTTCACCGACTTCCAGTTCGGCGTGGGCGACCAGATCAAGATGTCGGTGGACGCCTCGTCCAAGACGTCTGGAGTCGCGGTCCTCGAGAACCTGAGAACCGGCCAGAAGGTCTCCCACACCTTCACCAACCCCCCGTCGACCCTATGCGAGACCAACGCCGAGTGGATCGTGGAGGACTTCCAGATGGGCGGGCAGCTCGTTCCCTTTGCCAACTTTGGCAGCGTCACCTTCACCGACGCCTCGGCCTCGGGCTCGAGCGGCACTGTAACGCCCAGCGGCGCCACCATTATCGACATCCAGGACCAGAGCGGCAACATCCTGACCGACTGCGGAACGTCTGGCAACGACCTGACCTGCAAATACACAGGTAACTAGATAGCTTTATTTTCTCCGAATAAAAGACGGCGCAACGTGCGTCATCCTTCTCTACATATGTACTATAGTCTAGTGCCTCACTGTCTCTAGCTCAACAATGAGGTTATCGCTGTGATCGCTGTACGTGATTGTCAAAGTGGTTCGAGAGCGCAATCACATATGCCATATCGTATATCGGCGTTAATACTTGTAGTTGAAAAGGAGCGTGACTATCGGTGCATGTGAGTGAGCCCTCGAAACGTCCTTTGTGCCGGAACTATCAACACTTGTCTTGTAGACTCATCAGATCGCCCGGTTGCACTGATGAGGCGCAAGCTCGTGGGAAATACCTCGACACCGTACCCCAGACTCGTAGCATTCGGCGCATATCAGGAAGCAGCCGCCATCGCATGTCGGGCATGCGTAAGAGGTCGTCCTCAGCACCGTGCGTCTGGTGCAGATCTCGCACCAGCATGAGTCTTCCACAAACCTCACTGAGTTGTCGTCCACTTCCATGTTGTCGGACCCAACTTGACACACTTGAGCTTGCATATGCTCTCTCAGGGAGAAAGAAGACCGAGGGCGCTGCTTCGTTTCGCCCACCAGAAAATAGACGGGCCGAATACGTCCACGGTGTCGCCACTTAGAGCCCCTGCAGCCAGCTGCCTTCGTACTACCGCCTCGTGTCCGTTTCTCGTGGTTTCGAGGAGCGCGGTCGACCCGTAGCTATCCTCAAGGTTCAAGGTAACCTTCTCCCAAAGCAGTAGATCCTCGACATTGCTGTGGCCTCGCATGGCGGCGTGAAACGAAGCCGTCCCCAATTATTACTTTGGTGGTTTACGTCCACACCTGGCGCACGCTCAGCAAGAAGCCGACCACGCTTGCGCGATTATAGTGCGCGGTTACGTCGAACGGCTCCTGCTCCCGGCCATGGAGTCGGCGCCGCTCGCAACCAGCAACTTGACAATCTCGAGATCTCCATTCTCCGCCGCTGCATGTAGGGCAGTCACCTGCCTCGGTTTGCCGCCCCGACTTCCGCGCCGTTGTCGAGCAATACTTGGACGACTACGGATAAAGGCGCCCTGTGTGCAGTCGGATGTCGATAGAGAAGTGCCCCTGCCGTCCTTGTCAGTATCAGACGGCGTCGGGCTCATCTTAACACAAGACGGTCACAGTCGTGACAATTTTCGTCGGCTGCGAGTCGACCTGAGCCACATCGAGGGCCAAGCCTACCCTCCCCTACTCCAACCGCTCCACCGAGGTCCCCAGGGAGGAACGACAGCGACGCGTTTGCCGCCTGCAAGGTCAGCTCGATCGCGGGTGCCAGCGCGTATCCGCCGCGTTCCAGATTCAGCACGCTGCGCCCATGCTCGATCCTGGACAGCTGGTCATGGTCACCAAGATGTACTATGCTTACCTCCTGGCCACGGCAATGACTCACGGACTATACAGCCACAGGGTGACTGAACCAGGCGGGTCAGCTCTCCCGGCCACGACGCAATCCAAGATATGGCAAAGTCCATGGACAGTTGCGCCTCTACGGCGTCTGCCACCAGCCAGAGCCCCCCATTCCCCGGCGGATGGAGCCGGTGCGTGGAGATTAGTCGCTGTTGCGTGACGCTCTTTGACAAGTCTACTCCGATGGAGTGTCTCGTCTGGTAACTTACGACTTCAAATTTTATTGTGCTTTCCGGCGTCCGGTCCATCGGTACAGGAGTCGGCATCGAGGGCTGACGTGTTGTTGACTTCATGTTGCCCTCGCGAGGGTCATGACCCATTAACATTTTCTCTGCGTGACTCGCGTCTAATAATACACCCATTGCCTTGCTACCGCACTTCCACCGCAGTTATAGTCTCAGTAATGCGGGAACACCAACAACCTCGCTCTCGAAAAAGTCCGGGGGCAGCCGGAAACCCGGGTCGAGCTTTCGCATGGCATTGAGCGTAGCGCGGACAACGTCAAACCCAAAGGTATACTTGATGATTTCTCCTGGATTCGCTGTTTCATCATGTCAGATGTGTGTGTAACTGAGTAACAGGGACCATGCCACAGACTGGGTATTTCGTCGTCGGCCAGGTACTGACGCAGCTCGTCACGCACGAGCTCTGACTGGTCCAGGCCGACGTTGCTGAGGATTTGAATGGCACTGGCTCTATTGTATCGCACACGCCCGTAAACATTGAGTCGCTTCTCAATCTCCTCCGGGGTGGACGCGCCGTGGAGGGCGACGCCGAGGGCAAGCCCATCTTCGAGGCCCTGCGCACCACCTTGGCCCTGGTCTGCAGAATGTGAGCACCCGCTCGGTGGTCTTTGAGAATGGTACATACGTGGAAGCATCGGATGCGCAGAGTCGCCGGCAAGAGTCATGCGACCCCTGTGCCAGGTTGGGAGGGGATGGCGGTAGAGCAGCGGCCATCGTTTCGCATCCGTTGCTTTGCTGCATCGCCGTTAGAAGCGCGAACTGACACTGGGCTGGAACCACAAACCTAATGACTTTTAGGAGCTTTGGGCTATAGCCTGAAAACTTGTCGAGGACGTGGGAAATGTCGACGCTCGCTTGCCAGTCTAGGTGGATGAGAGGCTGATCCTACCATACATCCATCATATAGGCACTCACTTTCTTTGCTCTCCAACTTCATCTCCTCGTCATAAAATATTCCAACGAAATTGTGGATGGCGTTACTGGCAGCGTCAGCAGAGGGACAGAAACCGGGGAATACACACACACTTTCTGCAAGGGTAGACGACAAGCCGCCGCTTGGTGTCGTTGTGCGGGAAGAGACGAGCCCAGCCGTCTCGCTCCTCGTTCCAGAACCGAGTCTCCGGGTCCTCTTCCAGCGTGGAGGCGGCGATGAGGAAGCGGTAGCAGCAGTTGGAGTGAACCGGCGGGACCGGCTGGTTCTTGCTGCCAAGGACAGCCTCCGCGGCGGCCGAGTGGACACCGTCGGCGCCGACCACGACGTCGCCGCAGATCTCCTGCCCGCTTTCTAGTATGATGGACGGCTTCATGGGGTCCTGGCAGACACACGCGTAAGCGGCATGGAGCATCCGGACGGGGGGAGCGTTACATAGCCAACCACGTTGGACCTGAGATGGATGGTCGCCGGCGTGCCGGGGCCATCCTCGCGGGTAGCCATCCACTTGAGCGCGCTGTGCAAGTCGACCCGGTGGGCGTAGTACAGGTCCGCGCCGCCGACGGACCTGGGTGTCTTGACCGTCGACAGCTGCGCGGTAACCTCGAGCGTAAAGGGGTCGTGGTAGGTGATGCGGCGCGACTTGACGAAGCGCCATCGCACGGGATCGAGGCCCCATGCAGTCAGGAAGCGGGCGGCATTCGGGGGCACGTTGATGGCGGCGCCGATCTCGTTGTTCATGGCGGACCGCTCGTAGACGTGGACGCAATGGCCGGCCCTCCGGAGGGAGATGGCCGCGCAGAGCCCCGCAATCCCGGCGCCGACGACCAGGACGTTGAGCATGGTTGCGGCGGAGCGGAGAGGATGGGCTTGACAGAGGTTGCTGGACCTGCTTGCTGTTGCTGAGGAAGGGAATCGCCGGCGGCGTCCGTATTAGTCGGCGTGCCGGGGCCAAGGGGAGCAGTGGCGATACGGACGGTGTGACGGATGTTGCGATGCACGCTCACGAGCTGGGCACGAGCAGGTGCCATTGAAAACTCGCATACACCGTACAGGTACGGATACGACGTACGTCGGAAGAAGGGGCATCGGCAGAGCCGCGCGTTGAAGACTGGAGACCACTAGCCGGAGAGCGGGCACGGAAGCGCCATACCCAGCCGCCAATGTCAGCGACAGGCGAGCTCAGGTTTCAAGAACTCGTACAGTACGCTGGCTGTGCGTACCTTGACAATACAACTGTTGTTCCGCGCGGAAGGTTGAGGCCAGCGCGTTTTGAGAACTTTGAGGTGCCACATGGAAAGTTAGTCCCCGTACCGCCCGCAGTCCGCACCCGTATACTTGTCCGTGGACTTATGGTATCAAGACACAACTGCAACAAGCAAGCCATTCTTGCCTTGTTCAGAAGAAGGGCTGGGGCAGTGCCCTACGCCAACATGCCCGGGTTGATCAACCCCAAGGTCACTGGACCTGGCAACCCGTGACAGACCGCATTGTCAATGTTCTCTAGCCTTTCACTAGGTATCCTCGGATGATTTCCCTCGGGTGATCCAACCGCAGCCTGAACAGGCCCCGCGCCCGCTAGGCTACGCTACCATGATGAGAAGCTTTGTGCTTCCGGTAGCCCTTGTGGCGTGGCTCGGCCATGCCAGGTCGCGCGGTCCTGGGGCCACGATTGTGCAAGGCGCGGTTCGCCTCCCTGTCGGAACGGGATTGTGGGCGGATCGCGGGAGGCTTGTGGGCCTGATTCGGCGTTCCGATGTGGGATGCCAGCCACCGCCGGCTCATGTGGAACCTCCTCGCATCCTCTTCAACGGGTCAAGGACAGGGCAAGGACCCCTGCGTCGACGCCGCTCGTCGAATTGCGAACGCTGAGTGGCTGGCTCTGCGCCGTGCATGCTGTACTGCATCGGTGGCTGAAGGCCGTGGCCCGTGGGAGTCGATCCAGCACCATACATCACGTAGGCCTGCCATGGACGGCGCGCGCAGTCTGCTTGTGCGGAGGAGCACGCGTTGCGCTCAACTGCTTGGCTCCAGAGGGATTCTCGCGCGCGGCCAAACCGTCCATCGATGATGGTTGCATGATGGATCCACGGTCCATCGCGGCAGCCGGCGGCGGAGTGCCAGCCCGGGCCCGAAGAGGCCTTGACTTGAGGCCGTGACTCGCCCACAACCAACCGCCGTGCATCTCCCTTGCATCTGTATTTCGATTCTTCACCGAGACTAGTGGCTTGCGTCCTTGTGCAACCCTCCTCTCGCGCTCAACGCCCACACCCAGACAGCGCTGGAGTCGATCCCTGGCATGACGCCAGTGCAGAGATGTCCAGTCGGGGACGGTTGCCCGCCTCGACACGTTTGGTTCCGACACGTGTGGATCGCCGCGGCCGTTTTGTGCCGCCTCAGCCGTTGCCGACGTCTTCCTATTCGACCCCAAGAAGGAGATTGACATGCATGCGGACACTGGACGCCCCAGCGGAGGGGGTATCTGCAGTCTGATACGATAGTCGGAAGAAACGCGAGCTACGAGTCCCACCAAGGGCATGTATAAGGGATGTGGGTATGTGCATATTCCCGCTACGACGGATTTTATGCCGTTCCTTTAATGCGTTCTGTATTCAGTCTCGTATACTCTACTTTGTAGTCGCCCTGTACTCGACCCGTACATGACCTGTCGCAAGTCTTGCGGCCAACCCATCGACGATCGCGATGGCGTCGCATCAAATGCGAATACTCTTCATGGACAGGGATGTCATCCGAAGCCGCCTTGGCGTGGGGACGCACGGCTGTTGAAATGATGGAGGTGTGGATAGAAGTCGCTTCGATGACTTGGACGGTATTCCCGTCTCTTTTTGAGTTGGAGCCCCGGCATCATAGGTGAAAGCGATGCCCTTGTTAGCCAGGATATTCTCTCTCGACAGCAGCGGCGTCACATGAACACAAGCCATGCCGTTTCCATGCGAGAGCCGTGAGACAGCACGACAGAAGGTAGGGGCTTTCAGGGGCAGTGGCGCAACGGTGGTCGAACGTGTCGAGCTCATTTCCCATCTCTCGCTCCCATGCCACGAGGTCCGTTTTCGTTTGCACGCATCGAGCCAGGAGCACTTCACGCCGCTCCTCGGCAACGGCCATGGATGGGGCGGCACGGACAAGTCGAGCTCATCCAACAGTGTTGGGACGTCGGCCAGAATGCCTAGCAACTTGTCCTTGTGCGACTTGGGCCTGATCCCCCATGGCTTCGTCTTCCACTCGGGCTCGCCCAGGGGCGTTCGTTTTCTTAGTGTCATTGCCGCGATAATCTGTCACGTTGATGAGTTGGTCAGAGCGGCAGATCCAGCGTCGAGTCTGACCACTCGCCGTGTTCGGGCGGCCATCGATAAAAAGCTGGTAGCCAGATTCCGAATTGAGGACGTCTGGCCCTCCGAGGAGAATCAGCGCCAGTTGACCGTCATTGTGTCCCCGCTGGCCGGAAATATTGGACGCCAAGTCATCGAGGCATCCATCCGAATCCGGGCCAAGCAGAACCTGTTGTACGCTAAACGATGAACAGCGTACCATCAATGGATACTACCGTTGCTCATGGGGATTATTTTATACCCATAAAAATATGCATAGTATGTATGAATCTACTACTCTAGATGCCACGAGCATTACCGCCATGACGCACACGGCGTCCAAGCACAGTGGGCCGGAGCGCCGTTGTCGGCGGGGAGTCGAAGACCTCCGCGACGCCGTAGCCGAGCCGCTGTGGCTTGCAACGGCATCCTTCGGCCCTTGAATGCTAAAGTTGATGTGAGTGATCAAGGGGCCATCCACCGAGCTTGATCTTCCCAAAGACTCAAGCCCTGCCTCACCCTCGGCTCGCACTCGCTGGCATACTAACGCCGCCTCGATCCATCGAACCCCGCTTCACCAGATCGAGATCAGCTCGGTGCGGACCATGGCCGCACCGACAAACGAAGCCATTGTCATTGTTGGGTGAGTCGGTCCTCCCACTCAGTCAAGCTCCGGTTGCCTCTGTTGACAGTCGACTCCTACGATCACAGGGCTGGCATCATCGGCCTCGACGTCGCCCTCGTCCTCGCCGAGCGCGGCCTCGGCCCGCACACCACCGTCATCGCAGAGTATCTACCCGGAGACACCTCTCCCGACTACACTTCGCCATGGTGAGGGTACCTTGCCCAGTACTGTTCGCTCTTGACTGACTCGGGGCCCAGGGCCGGGTGCAACTTCTCCGGCATCTCGGGCAGCGACAAGAACGCGCTGCGATGGGACCGCATGGGCTACGCGCACCTCACCAGGCTGGCGTCTGAGCGCGGCGAGGAGGCGTATGTTGCTCGCACGCACTCCATCGAGTACTGGGACGCCGACGCGCCGCACGACAAGATCAAGGCCATGTCCGACTACCTAGAAGACGTGAGTGGTGCCCGTCGAGTCCTGCACGGTTCTCGGATACTCGGTGCGGTGCTGACTCCGTAATAGTTCAAGATCCTGCCCGCCGCGGAGCTCCCACCGGGCGTCGAGTACGGCATCTCCTGCACCACGCTCACGCTCCACGCGCCCAAGCACATCGAGTACCTCTACGCCTCCCTCCGCGACCAGCACGGCGTGCGATTCGTGCGGAAGAAGCTCGACAGCATCCGCGCCGCCTTTGCCAGCCCCCGCACCAAGGCCGTCTTCAACTGCACCGGCAACGCGGCGCGCACGCTGCCCGGCGTGCAAGACGCCAAGTGCTACCCAACGCGCGGGCAGGTCGTGCTCGCGAGGGCGCCCGCGGTGAAGCACAACGTCATGCGGCACGGGCGCGACTACGAGACGTACGTCATCCCGCGGCCGGGGTCCAACGGCAACGTCATCCTCGGCGGCTACATGCAAAAGGGCGTCGGGTAAGCCGCAGCTACACGGGGTGACATGGCTATTTGCGTGCACGGTGGACTGACTGGCGGTTCGGCTCGGTTCGCAGCAACGCCGCAACGTACTCTTACGAGACGGACTCCATCATCGCGCGCACGACGGCGCTGTGCCCCGACCTGCGCGAGCAGCCGCGCGAGGTGCTCGCCGCCTTTGCCGGGATGCGGCCCTCGCGTGAAGGCGGCGCGCGCGTCGAGCGGGAGGACATCTCTGTCAACGGGGCTCGGCGGGCGCTCGTGCACAACTATGGCGCCGGCGGCACCGGGTTCCAGGCTGGGTACGGGATGGCCATGGATGCAGTCGGGACGGTTGAGGATGTGCTCCGGGAGCTGCAGGCCGGTCCTCGCGCGCGTTTGTGAGGGCGCGCTGGGCGGGCTTGGATACATTCAAGGCGTTGCTTTGCTGCGGTCGGACCAGCATCGAGGCTCCAGAGGCCAGACACTCGATATATCAAACGGTTGAGCATTTGCTCTGATCTTGTACGAGAGCTGTGGAGGAGTGGCACTCTCGCTCGCCTCACCCGTGATGTACGCATGCCTGTGCCGTAGAGAAAGTCGTCCGCTTCCGGCTGTTTATTCCCTGCTGCAAATGTCACTATACATCTTCCGTTCAAACCCCGGTTTCACTCAGAGCCATCTCGTGGTTCGGCCCTCAGCTGCCCGTTCAAGTCCTCCGGCCCCGCAGCCCGAGTACCCCACACCGGCCTCGCCGCATCAAACGCGGGGAAGTACGGAGCATGTACCAAGCAATCATCCTGCTGCCTCAGTTCACTCACCATGTACCGAGGCCTCCCACGCCAGTGCTTCGCTCATTCGTTTCTTCCATTCAAAGGGCCGCCAACCAAGAGATTTGATTTACAAGGGCGGACCATCAGCAGCAGCATGCCCCTCCCCAGCTCGTCCCTGTACCAGGACCCCGCGCCCGCCATGTGGAAGTTCCCCTCGCGGCGCAGCGTCGTCCACAGTACCGAGGGCATCGTGGCCTGCACACAGCCGCTCGCCGCAAAGTGCGGCCTCGAGGTCCTGCGCGCGGGTGGCAATGCAGCCGTATGACTCCTTCCCCAGCCTGTACTCTGCGACCCATCGACTGACTGATGCGACGCAGGACGCTGCCGTGGCGGTTGGTACGTGGGCAGCCCTAAACCAGTTTCGACGGCAGACTGACGGCGACAGCCGCCGGGCTCAACATGACGGAGCCCTGCTCCACGGGCATCGGCGGCGACATGTTCATCCTCTTCTGGGACGCCTCCGCGCGGACCGTCAAGGCCATCAACGGCTCCGGCCGCGCGGGCGCCAAGTGCACGCTCGACGCCATCCGGCGGGACCTGGGCCTCGCCGACGGCGCCCCCGGCGACATCCCCCTGAAGAGCGTCCACGCCGTGACGGTGCCCGGCGCGGCGGCCGGATGGGTCGACACGGTGGAGCGCTTCGGCAGCGGCAGAGTTGACATGGCGACGGTGCTGGCGCCGGCGATCCACCTGGGCGAGAAGGGGTTCCCCGTGTCGCAAGTGGCGGCACAGTCCGTGTGAACCTCCATTCCGAGGCGCTCAGACGCAGCGGACTGACGACATGCAGTGGACGGCTTCCGAGGCTCACATCCGCGCCGCATCCCCCAACTTCGCCGAGATGCTCAAGAAAGACCCCGGCGCTCCCGACGGCGTCCGCGCCCCCCGCGCCGGCGAGATCATGACGAACCCGACCCTCGCGCAGACCTTCCGCACCCTCGCCGAGCAGGGCAAGCCCGGCTTCTACACCGGTCGCGTCGCCGAGGCCCTCGTCAAGGTCGTCCGGGACCTCGGCGGGCGCCTCGAGCTCGCGGACCTGCGGCACCACCTCGACGTCGGCAGCGAGCCCGTCGCGCCCATCTCGCTCAGGTTCTGCGGCCAGGGCACCGGCAAGGACGGGTCAGGAGGCGTCGAGCTGTGGGAGCACCCGCCCAACGGGCAGGGCATCGTCGCGCTCATGGCCCTCGGCATCCTCCAGGCGCTCGAGGAGCAAGGGCGCATCCCGACGTTTGCGCCCGCCGACTTCAACTCCGCGCCGTACCTGCACGCCGTCATCGAGGCCCTGCGCCTGGGCTTCGCCGACGGCCACTGGTTCGTCGCGGACCCCAACGTCAGCGCCGTGCCGACCCAGGGCCTCATCTCCGAGGCGTACCTCGCCGAGCGCGCGCGGCTCTTCGACCCGTCCCGCGCCGCCGCGCACCTCCAGCACGGGGAGCCCCCGGCCTTGACCTCGCCCGCGCTGCAGAGCAGCGACACCGTGTACTTTGCCGTCACCGACGCGCAGGGCAACGCCGCGTCCTTTATAAACTCCAACTACGCCGGCTTCGGCACCAGCATCATCCCTCGGGGCTGCGGCTTCACGCTGCAGAATCGCGGCGCCAACTTCTCCCTCGACGTCGCGCACCCGAACCGCCTGGAGCCGCGCAAGCGGCCCTACCACACCATCATCCCGGGCATGGTGACCAACCTGAGCGACGGCTCGCTGCACTCGGCGTTTGGCGTCATGGGCGGCTTCATGCAGCCGCAGGGCCACGTCCAGGTGCTGCTGGGCCAGCTCGTCGGCCGCCTGGACCCGCAGCAGGCCCTCGACGCGCCGCGGGTGTGCATCGAGGCGGCCGTCCCCGAGGGCGGCAGGGAGGCCGCGTGGACGGTCAACCTGGAGGAGGGCATGCCCGAGGAGACGATCGAGGGGCTGCGGAAGCTGGGCCACAAGGTGGCAGTCGTCAGGGACGTGGGCCGCGGGCTGTTTGGGCGCGGCCAGATCATCCGGCACACTGTCGACCCCGTGGACGGCACACCCATCTGGTCGGCGGGAAGCGACATGAGGGCCGACGGTGCGGCGTATCCTGCATAGGCAGATGTAATGCCATCAGTGTATTGTCTCCGACACTCTGTTCCCGAGTCGTGCCGCGTCGTTGTATGCCATGCCCTGTTATGTACACCATGGTATCTCGAGGATACATCCATCTCATATCGTACACGCAGCTTCCATTGGGCCATGCGTATTTTTACTGCCCGCCAGTCACCACCAGCCCTTTGTCCTCAAACATCTTGGCCAGGTCGCCGCTGTCGTTCATGTTCTTGACGATGTCCGCGCCCCCAACAAACTCGCGCTCGACGTACAGCTGCGGGATCGTCGGCCAGTCCGAGTACTCCTTGATGCCCTCGCGCAGCTCCGGGTCCTCGAGCACGTTGAAGGCGGCAAACTTCTGCGGGTCGACACCCTGCATGCCCAGCACCTGGATGACGAACCGCGAGAACCCGCACTGCGGCATCTCGGGCGTGCCCTTCATGAAGAGCACCACGGGCGCCGACGCGACGGCCTTGTCGATGGCGGAGCGTGTCTGGTCGGACAGCAGGCGGGCCTGGAGCGGCGAGAACCTTGGGGGAGAGAAGGGAGAGATGGGTGCGTGAAAGGCCGTTCGTACAGCGGCCGGGCGGGCGGTTTGCCGCAGCAGGGTCTGGAGCAGGCTGGTCAGCGACGCGGCGGGTCAGAGGGAGGTCAGCCGGGCGCACCGAGGCGACTGTTCGGGAGAACATGATGTGCAATGGGCGACGGGTTGGGGCGTCGATGGTGGAGAGTTGCGTGAGTTGCAAATATGTGCAGCAGGTGATGTAATGGCAAGCGGCCCGTGCTGACCAATCAAGTCTGCGGTAATCAAAGCTCAGCCACGGCTCGGAGCAGTGGAAGCCTCAAGCTCCAACTAACACCTCATATGTCACAGCCAACAGCGCACACTGGCATGTTGAAGCCTGACCGCCTCCTCGCATTGATACCCCGCGTACACGTAAAGCTGCGGGAGCAGCACGCTCTTTGAGATCAACGACACCCAGCAACAGCCAGGCACCATGCCGCACGCCGGCCGTCAAGGCCTCGACGCGCAGGCCGACGGCATCCACGCCTCGGTCGCGGGCAGCGTCTCCCTCGCGCGCAGCGACGGCAAGCTGCACCTCCTGCTCGCCGCGTCGGGCTCCGTCGCCAGCATCAAGCTCGTCCAGATCATCAACGGCCTCGCCGCGCACAGAAACCTCTCCATCCGGCTCGTCCTCACCGCCGCCGCCGAGCGCTTCCTCGCCGGCCAGTCGGCCGAGCAGCCTTCGCTCGCCGAGGTGCGCCGCCTGCCCAACGTCGACGGCATCTACACCGACGCCGCCGAGTGGGCGCGCCCCTGGACGCGCGGTGCGCCAATCCTGCACATCGAGATGCGCCGCTGGGCCGACGTCATGATCGTCGCGCCGCTCAGCGCAAACACCATGGCCAAGATGGTGGCGGGCATCTGCGACAGTACTTCTCTTCTCCTTTGAGTCCTGTGTCTTGGCAGAATCCGGCTAATGGGCTTCGTCAGACCTCCTGCTCTCCGTCGTCCGTGCCTGGGACACGGACGGGTCCGTCGACGGCGTGCGCAAGAAGATTGTCGTCTGCGTCGCCATGAACACGGCCATGTGGCGCCACCCCGTCACGGCCAAGAACCTGCGCACGCTCGAGGAGGACTGGGGCGGCCCCGACGGCTGGGTCGAGGTGCTGCGGCCCGTCTCCAAGACGCTGGCCTGCAACGACGTGGGCGACGGCGCCATGGTGAGCTGGGAGGAGATTGTGGCCGTGGCCGAGGCCAAGCTGGGCCTGACGCGGCCGGCGGTGGAGTGATGGAGTGAGTGCGCTTAACAAGGGATGGAAGAGTTTGCGGTTGAGGTTGATGAAGTGGTGCCGCTGGGCGTTATCAATCAGCCGCCTGAGGTTACAGATCAGCTGCCCGGAGATTCGGGAAAGCGGCAGGCCTCACCCGTGCCTTCCCCTGTCGCGCCCCGACCTGACCGCCTCTCTTCTCCTTTCAACCAGCTTCCAGTTCTCCTCCAGCTTGTCGCACCTCTCGAGTCACTCGCCTCTCACGACCAGCAGCATCCCACATCCAAGAAGCAAAACGACGGCCACTGCATCATCACGCACCATGAGCCGCCTGCAGACCTTCACCCGCGCCATGCCCCCAATGGCCTCGAGCAGCGACCCATGCTCCTCGTCGACGCTCGTCGACCCCATCCCCTCGTCCAGCCTGCGCGCCAGGTTGCGCAGCCAGGAACCCGCACCCAAGGTGCAGTCGACGTCGCCAACCTCGTGGGGCCCCGGCGAGGAGATGTACCAGCGGTTCCGCGCCTGCTTCGTCGACTCGAGCTCGGCAAATCTGCAGTGCAAAGGCACAAAGAGCGTTGAAAGCGAGGATGATGCGTTGGCACAGCTTCGGGGTCCGCTTTGCTACCAGCAGCACCTACATGCTCGAGCTGACTGGTACATGCAGGAGCCTTTACCGAGGCGGGACTAGAGTTTTACACGTCCGTCGCCGGGGAACTCATGCAGGCCCACGGCGCCATCGAATCCCAAATCGCAGACCTGGCCAGCAAGTCGTCTGCTGTCCTGTCGCTGGCCGACGCGCTGTACTCCAACATTGCGTACCCGCTCTCCGCCACGCTCTGCCACGCCGACAACCTCCCCAGCGCAACCATTGCTACACACCTGTCGACCCTGCGCGAGCAGCTGTCCGCGGCGCAAGACGAGCTCCAGGGGCTCCAACAGGAGTGGGAGACGTGCCTCCGGGAAGAGCAGCAGGCCTGGAAGGAACTAAGCAGCGACGGCGCCGAGAAGAGGCACTACCTGCGAAACGGGGAGAATACCGTGGAGGACGAGATTGAGCGTTTCAAGGCGGAGGCTCAGAGCATCCTCAAGGAGAATGAGGAGGCCTTGGATGATATCGACGCGGTACGCGCTGCCTTGGTATGATGACACGTTCACAGCTGACCGTCATGACAGGAATTCCGCGAACTGGTGCACGGTGAAGTGATGAAGGTTGCGCAGAACATGAGGCTCGATTAGGGATTAAGTCGACGGGCGATGTATCTATGTGAGCCTGCTGGTAGCTGACGAGACTGATGTCACATGGTAGACCTGACCAGATACCCATGGACCATTGTCGTCGTCATGTCATTCTTTTATTGCGAATTTCACGTCTATCGTACCTACATGGCCATGTGCGTCCGGCCGGCAGCCGCCTGCAGAGCCGGGTCATGGGTTCGCCAAACTCCATCCACGATGGCCCGCCCAAGCAGCAAAGCAAGGTCTACTGCAATTATGGCTCGAGGCCCAAAGCAAACATCAAAGCAGAAATCGGCATTACCGCACCATCACTCCTTCTCGGGGATGACGACGCCCCAGGGGTGCTGCTCGCGGCCGTACATGATGTCGCCGACGACGCGCTTGATCTTGGAGGTGATCTCGCCGGCCTTGCCCTCGGGGCCCATGGGGATGTTGATGTCCCGGCCGCGGTGGTGGATCTGCGAGACGGGGCAGATGAAGTACTAAGGGTCGGTCAGCGTATGGCTACATTCACGGAGGCATCAGTCGGGGCAACCTACAGCAGTGCCCGCGGCAAAGGCCTCGAGGATGCGGCCCTCGGCGTCGGCGTCGACGAGCTCGGCAATGGTGTACTTGCGCTCCGTGACGTCGACCTCGCCGGCCAGGCGCTCCCGCGCGACGTCGATGCAGCTGCGGCGCGTGACGCCATCGAGGATCAGCTTGTCATCCAGCGGCGCCGTGATGAGCTCCCGCTTGCCGTCGCCCTTGCGCCTCCAGACGACGAAGAAGTTGCTCGCGCCGGCCTCGGTGCACTCGCCCTGGCGGCCGTACAGCCACAGGATCTGGTGGAAGCCGCGGCGGCGGGCGTCCTGCGTGGCCATGAGCGAGGGCCCGTAGTTGGCGCCGACCTTTGCGTAGCCGAAGCCGCCGACCCAGGCGCGCACCATGTCCTCGGGCGAGGTGTGCAGGCGCATGCCGCCGGCGGGGCTGTCCATGCGCGGCATGAAGGTGACGATGATGTACAGCATGGCCTCCTTGGGCGCCTGCACGCCCAGCTGCGACTGGGTGCCGATGAGCGTCGGGCGCAGGTACAGGAAGTTGCCGGGCCGCTCGCGGGGCAGCCAGCGCGGGCCGTCGACGGCCAGCAGGGCGACCATGAGCTTCTCGAGCTCGGCGGGCTCGAAGAGCGGCAGCGAGATGCGGGCGGCGGACACGCGCATGCGGGCGGCGTTGCGGGCGGGGCGGAAGAGGCGCAGGCGGCCGTCGTAGCCGCGGAAGACCTTGAGGCCCTCGAAGCACTCGGTGGCGTAGTGCAGGCAGCTCGCCGTGGGCATGAGGCTCAGGGGCCCGTAGGGCTTGAGCTCGGGGGCGGCCCAGCCCTCGGCGGCGCGCCAGACGGCCGTGACCATGTGGTCGGTGGCGACGGTCTCGTCGCCGGCGTTGGCGGCGGCCTCGTCGGGCACGGGGCGCGGGCTCGCGGTGAGGGCGTAGGTGAGGCGCGAG